>VDFB02188635.1:71066-120220 GCA_007258455.2 Sequoia sempervirens
TTCAAGGGATAATGTTTAGGGTTTGGGGTATAAGGTTGAGGGTGTAGGGTATAGAGATGAGGGTTGAGGGTGTAGGGTTTAAGGTATAGGGTTGAGGGTTGAGGGATAGTGTTCAAGATTGAGGGTGTAGGGATAAGTATATAGGGTATAGCCTGGATTAGTGTTTAGAATATTGGGTATAGGGTTGAGGGTATTGGGTTTAGGATTGAGGTTTGGGGTTTAGGGTTTAGTGTACAAGGTTGAATGTAGGGTTTATGGTTTAAGTGCAGAGTTGAGGGATGATGTTTAGGGCTTCGGTTATAAGGTTGAGCATATAGGGTATAGGGATGAGGGTTGAAGGTGTAGGGTTCAAGGTTGGGGGTGTAGGTTTAAGTGTATAGGGTATAGGGATTAGGGTCTAGGATATTGGGTATAGGATTGAGGGTATTGGGTTTAGGGTTGAGGGTTTAGCGTTCAAGGTTTAGGGTACAAGGTTTAATGTAGGGTTTAGTGTTTAATTATAGGGTTAAGGGTTTTAGGGATAATGTTTAGGGTTTAGGGTATAGGGTATAGGGATAAGGTTTGAGGGTGTAGGTTTTATGGTTTAATTTTCAACCCTCAACCCTATACAACGGACCCTCAACCCTAATCCCTCAACCCTCTACCCTCAACCTTAAACCCTCAACCTCAACCCTTAAACCATAAACCCTTAAACCCTCTACCCTATACATTAAACACTCAACCATCAATTATCAACCCCCATCCCTTAATCCATCAACCCTCAACCCTTAAACCCTTAGCCCTCAACCCCTATACCCTCTACCCTATACATTGGACCCTCAACCCTAATCCTTCAACCATATACCCTCAAACCTATACCCTAAACCCTGAACCCTCTACCCTCAACCCTAAACCCTCAACCCTAAACCCTTAAACAATCAATACTTAAACCCTCTACCCTCTACCCTCAACCCTAAAACCCTAATACCTCAACCCCTATGTCCTCTACCCTATACATTGGACCCTCAACACTATACCCTCAATCCTCTACACTCAACCTTAAACCCTCAACCCTTAAACCCTAAACCCTTAAACCTCTACTCTATACATTAAAGATGGTTGAGGGTATAAGGTTAAGTGTATAGGGTATATGGATTATGGTTTAGGATATTGGGACTATAGTTGAGGCTATTTTGTTGAGGATAGTAGGTTTAGGGTTGATGGTTTAGGGTTTAGAATTTATGTATAAGTTTGAGGGTTGAGGGTTGAGATATAATGTTTAGGGTTGAGGGTATGAGGTTAAGTGTATAGGGTATAGGGATTAGGGTTTAGGGTGTAGGGTTAAGGGTATAAGGTATACGGTTTAGGCTTGAGAGTGTAGGGTTTGTCATTTAAGTATAGGGTTGAGGGATAATGTTTAGGGTTTAGGGTATAAGGTTGAGGGTGTAGGGTATAGAGATGAGGGTTGAGGGTGTAGGGTTTAGGGTTTAAGGTATAAGGTTGAGGGTTAAGGGATAGTGTTCAAGGTTGAGGGTATAGGGATAAGCGTATAGGGTATAGGGATTAGGGTTTAGAATATTGGGTATAGGGTTGAGGGTTTTGGGTTTAGGATTGAGGTTTGGGGTTTAGGGTTTAGTGTATTAGGTTGAATGTAGGGTTTAGGGTTTAAGTACAGGATTGAGGGATGATGTTCAGGGTTTAGGTTATAAGGTTGAGGGTATAGTGTATAGGGATGAGGGTTGAAGGTGTAGGGTTTAGGGCTTAAGGTATAGGGTTGAGGGTTGAGGTATAGTGTTCAAGGTTGGGGGTGTAGGGTTAAGTGTATAGGGTATAGGGATTAGGGTCTAGGATATTGGGTATAGGGTTGAGGGTATTGGGTTTAGAGTTGAGGGTTTAGGGTTCAAGGTTTAGGGTACAAGGTTTAATGTAGGGTTTAGCATTTAATTATAGGGTTAATTGTTTAGGGATAATGTTTAGGGTTTAGGGTATAGGGTATAGGGATGAGGTTTGAGGGTGTAGGGTTTATAGTTTAATTCTCAACCCTCAACCCTATACAATGGACCCTCAACCCTAATCCCTCAACCCTATACACTCAACCCTCTACCCTCAACCTTAAACCCTCAACCCTCAAACCTTAAACCATAAACCTTTAAACCCTCTACCCTATACTTTAAACCATCAACCCTCAATTCTCAATCCTCATCCCTTAATCCCTCAACCCTCAACCCTTAAACCATTAACTCTCAACCCCTATACCCTCTACCCTATACATTGGACCCTCAACCCTAATCCTTCAACCATATACCCTCAAACCTATACCCTAAACCCTAAACCCTCTACCCTCAACCCTCAACCCTCAACCCTCAACCCTCAACCCTCAACTTTAAACCCTTAATCCCTCAACCCTTAAACCCTCAACCCTCAACCCTCTACCCTCTACCCTTAAACCCCAATCCCTCAACCCCTGTATCATATACCCTATACATTGAACCCTCAACCCTAATCCCTCAACCTTAAACCCTCAACCCTCAACCCTTCAACCCTAAACCCTTAAATCCTCTACTCTCTACCCTCTACCCTATGGGTATGTGCAGGATCATCATGGAAAAAACATGCCCTTAAGTGGCAATGAAAATTCAAAAAAATCAGAGTTAGGCAACTTGACATAAAAGATTGAATAAGTTATTTATATTATTTTAAAAATATGTAAGAATAGAATTTGTGGTGAATTGAATGTAGTTTCTAAACTACTAGGTTTTTTTTTTTTTAAATCTATTTGGTGAAAAATTGAAATTTCAATGCAGTAGTACTTAAATTTTAGGGAAAAAGTAAGAAGTAGGTGTCTATCTGACCACCCTAACCATAATAAAATGACAATATTTTTTTATAAAATTATAGATATAAGTAGAGGACTCATGTCCGGATGTGATGCATATTTTTTTGTAATTTGTTTCCAAGTAAATAATTAATTATGAATTTTTTATTACAACTTTTCAAAAATATAAAAACTCTTATGTCTGACCACCTTAACTTGGTCAAAACTTCATGAATTTCATTTTTTTTAATCCTATAGTATGAAAAGCATAGAATGTGACGCATGTTTTGGATTCAAAAAATGTGATATTGTTTGAATGTTATAGATGTTTTTAATCAACCTATCAATCAAGACTTTAGTCGTAATTCTAATAGAAAATGAATAATAATTATAAATATTAGATTCAAAGTAAAGTATAATTTATATTGGTGGAAAGCTAAGAAGCTCCTTTACAAACCCTTTTCATTTCATCAATTTTTCACTAGTGTATTTGACTCCAATTTTTGATGAAAGTTTGTTGAAATATCGACAACCTATTGTTGGAATACAGATGAATCACTGAAATAATTTTTGTCATTTTTCTGACTAGCTTTAAAACATCGAAATCACGACTAAGCTTCATCGGTTTTTCTCCACCAAAAAGGGATCTAGTGTTCATAGGAATATCAAGGAAACGATCGTCGATCTACCGATGAACAATAGACAAAACACAAGTGGCATGCCTTTACAAAAGCATCGTAACAACAATAGAAGTTCGTCAAAATTGCGACAAAATAAGCAAGTCATTACGACGAAAGTTTCATCAGACATTTTGCAAATATCAGTGAAAGATCAAGATTATATTACAATGATCAAAATTTCCTAAGAAGATATATCGGGAGGATTGGCCCATGGCCTCAGCGATGAATTTTCATCGACGAGATACTCATCTTGTCTCATCGATGAAGCATGAGGGAAGCATATCGGCAAGACATATACCATCGGAGTAAGTTTTGAATGTCTACTTGACTCGCTATGTCACACCGATAATATTACATTGGTAAGAGTCTTGGCAACATACTTGAGAATGAAAGAACAACTACAGAAGTTCGTCGACATTGCGACGAAATAGGCAAGTCATTACGAAAAAATTTCGTCGGACGTATTACAATTTCGTCAGATGCTTTTGGAGGTTTGTCGGTTGCTTTCATTGAAAGTTCGACAAAACAATGCAATTTAAAAAAAAACTATTCATTCAAATGTAGGCATATCGGTGAAATATCAAGACTATTACAGCAATCAAAATTTCCTAAGAAGATATATCAGAAGGACTAGCCTGTGGTCTCAGTGATGAAGTTTCATCGGCGAGATACTCGTCTTGTCTCATCGATGAAGCATGAGGGAAGCATATCGGCAAGACATATACCATCAGAGTAAGTTCTGAATGTCTACCCAACCCACCATGTCACGCTGATAAGATTACATTGGTAGGAGTCTTGGCAACATACTTGAGATCGAAAGAATAATCATCGGGGAGACTCACCATGTTAGGGAAACTACATAATATCCTAGCGATACATGATCTCTTGCCGATGAAGATACAAATGGATCAAAATAATTATCAGGGTGACTCTGGGTGATATATGATGTATAAGACATTATGAAAGGACGTGTCCTTTCAAACATTTGATGTATAAGTATCTATTTTTTTATATCAAAAGGAGAGAGGCGAATAGGAAAAAAATATACTATAGATAGTTTTTTTTTGTAATGATGTTTTCATCAAAAGGACTCAGATGCATGCATGAAGTTCGATGGAGTTAATGAACATATATGAATTTTTGGCTTAGTATTTAGTATCAAATGTCTATGGAAATATACAGTTATTGGGAAGTATGAAAAATTATATATAGGTAAAAGCTTCAATAATTCTATACAATTCAAGAAAAACTTCAAGGTTATTAATTCATCTCATTCTATACATTCTACAAATCTAAGTTGAATGCAGCTAATTTGAAAATACTACGAGTCATCATCAACACTAACAACTTTAAAGTCACAACTATTGGTCCAATATTGATAAAAATATTGGGCATTATATAAACCACTACTATCACAACTATTGAAACATGCTCAGCTACTGGGTCCTCTCCTGTAGATTAAATTAAGGAAAAAATTATTGTAAACACAATATGTATAGAAGAATATGAATGTAAAGGAAAATGGATATTA
Organism: Sequoia sempervirens; assembly: GCA_007258455.2. Classification (NCBI taxonomy): domain Eukaryota; kingdom Viridiplantae; phylum Streptophyta; class Pinopsida; order Cupressales; family Cupressaceae; genus Sequoia; species Sequoia sempervirens. The sequence goes on from VDFB02188635.1 coordinate 76,072, forward strand.
GCAAAACATAAATGTAAATAAAAGTAGTGTGAGCAGAAAATGAATCTAAATTGGTCTTGAACAAATAAAATCATACCTAATTAACATTAAGTTATACTAGCCTTATACTCATTGCCATTTTCAATCTTGAAGGTTACTTTGATGCCTTATGTAGAAAATCTCTAGCCACGAGGCAAGAGAAGGTGGGAAAACCAAGTGTATATTGATGACTTCCTGAAAATCAAAAATAAACAAGCAACCAGTCAACCCTATTAGAACAAAATAATCTTATGAATTGATTTTATTTGTTTTACTGGCTAATGGATAGTGGACCTAGTTCTCTTGAATTGAGATACTACTAAGATGTGTTTACTACTGATATTCTGCTTCAATCTCTCTAAGTTACTTTTGTCTTAAATATATTCAAGATAACTATGCAAAAAAATTCCTTGATCTATTAGAAATTATGCAGACTATTTTGTTAATACTTCTCCATTTTGATATTTTCTTTCAAAAATTCATAGAAAGATATATAATGCCATATTTGAAACTTACATATTTTAATTTTACTAGTTTTGTAATTATAGGATATGATTCCAAGAATTGTGAAATGCATTGGCAATATGCTAGATGAATGAAGTAAACTATGCAATTGGTAGGTGAAAAGCCAAATTCCTTAACCCTTTCTAGCATCCTTCTTGCCTATTCTAAAACATGTGCTTTGGAATAGGGCATGAAAATCCATCTAAGTATAATGAAAAGGAGATTTTTGTTAGATATTACATTACAGTAAGTTGAATGAATGTAAGTAGAGAAATTTTTGCATACCTGCAGATGATACAAAATTTCATGGTTAATTGGAAGCCTCCCATCAACAACAAGATCCAAATATCCATGTATCTATCTCAATCGAGCCTCTAAACCCTTTAGAGCTGTCAAAATTTCCACTAACCTGTTATGCACAAAAGTCAAATTTTAGAGTTATGTCACCACTAAAATCAAAATAAATAGAGCTTTGAAACCAAATCCACACACAACACAATGTGGTATTCATATAAAGCCATACGAACAGACTTAACTTAGAACATTGGAATGGAAACAACTTAAATTATGATGCAGAGCATGGATTCACTTTACTCAATTGGAGGCACATTTCACAATAATGGGTTCTTCATCTAAAACATATGTACGAGGTTCAAATAGTAAAGAGATTGATGAAAGATAAAGGAATTAAAAAGATCCTTGGATGTAGATGGATTGAAGGCCGTAAACTAGTACATTTTTTTTATGTAGGAGTCATATCACATCCACAAACATGGCAAAGCTATGCAAAGCAAGAGAAATTGGCTTGGAAAATGAAGGCATTAGGGTATAAAGAATCATTTTTCTGCCACCATAGTGAAAAGTTATCACTTTCTTTCATCTTTTTATATTGGTTTGATGCTTCAAACGATGCATTTCTTATATTGAAAAGTGCATTACCTTATTGAGCTTCTCTTTGTTTCAAGAATAGTTTAATATTCTCTACTTAACAGGGCCAACCATGTGATGGTGGAAGCTCATTTGACCCCTCTCACATCACTCTCAATTCTCCATACCCGATCATATAACATTAATCATTCATTCATCCATTAATAACATATAAAATTCATTCATTAACAAATAACATTCATTCATTCATCCATTAATAACATATAACATTCATTCATTAACATATAACAAATTCATTCTTTGAGTTTTTACATATTATCAAAAATATGGTTGTCATAATATGATTATAATCACTTTTTTTTGTTTCTTTTTTGAAGCTAAAAAAAGTTGAAGTGGAGTATCATTTTCTAAATCATTTGTACCTCTCCCCTTCATTTGTTCTGCCCTTTGCTCATGATCTCAATGTATGCCTAGTCGTGTACTCACGATGTGGATGCCACTGCAAGGGGGGGTCTACTGCTATAACAAAGAAATGTTAAATTGATATTTTTTATTATTATTGTTACAAGTATTTCATTAATTAAAAGAACATTAGAGTGGTTCTCTTTGCCTGATGGGGCCACATCATGTTCCTGATCTTGTCTTATGGCCTCATGCTCAACATATTGAACACCCTCTAAATCCTAATCTAGAGTTGAAACACGAAAGGTTACATTAATTAATACACCAATTACAATTAAATATGTTTAAAAGAACATTATAGTGGTCCTATTTACTTGATGGGGCCACATCATGTTTCTGATCTTCTCTAGCCTGATCATGCTTGAAACATGTTGATCACGCTCTACATGCTCTAAAGTTGAAACATGAAAGGTTACATTAATTAATACACCAATTGCAATTAAAGATGTTTAATTGTATTAATCCATACTGTGTTTTGTATAGCACATGAATACATCCAGTACCAGGATGCACACCATGACCTTCATCTGTAGGTTGTGCTCCACCCTCACCAAGCTGCATTCCAATGTCATGTGCAGTATTATCGTTGCTTGTCTATTTAAAACAAATAGGCACATAATTAATTTATGGTGGAAATTAATATTGAATAGATTGCACAAGTATTCAATTTTAAATAAACTTTATTGAGTTTATTTACTGCGTGTTGGATGTAGTGGAAGATTGTGTTTGCCCAGTCAAGACTCTTAGGCATTCAGCCACGGCTCCATAGCCTTGCTGGAAGGCAATCTTCAGGTTCTCTTCTATGGGCACTCTATTGAATTCAGAGCCTTGCATTTTTTCATAAGATCATCAATTTTCCTTCTATGGTGTGATAAAACCAAAAAAGAATTCAATTTATTATTTGGATGCAATATTTCATTTATTGATACTTAAAATTTGTGCGGCTAATTTCATATAACCACCAGAGCCAAGTTTGTGCTACCCGTGTTTTTCTAGTCTTTCCTTTGTTTCCTTCGATGTGTCAAGCAGCCTATGAAAAGTTTGAAATATGTTAGATTATGTAAAAAGAAAGAGTAATCAGTATATAATTACATTGTTGATAGTATCACATACCTTCCTTGGCTCGGTGGTGTCTTTCCTTTTTTCTTTTTAGCCCTCTCCTTTCCATCTGACACCAAGTCCTTCCACTCCCTCTCCAAAATCATGAGGGATGCTTATACTTTTTTTTCTTCTCTAAATGTGACCTATATTGGTCCATCACATACTTTAGATAGGTACCAACTTTCTTAAGGACCTTGGTTCGGTTGAATTTTTTATTACTGAACAACACAACTAAATGGTTAATGAGCTCATCTTTTAAATCTCGATTTTGGGCATTCCACCGTGTATGTATGGTGGGCCCGAAGAGCTCCAATCTAATATCACTTAGATGTTTATTAAAAAAATAATTTCCTGCAAAATGATCATGGGATCATTAGTCTAAAAAGAGTGATCAATAAGTAATTTCAATTGGATTATATATAATAATAATTAAAACATTTTAAAGTACTTGGGACCCTCTCTATCTTTATGGGAACAAAATCCTCGGTCACCACAAATGTGACCGACAATGTTCCCGTACTAGTAATATAGGAAGATCTAGGAAATATTGCTAAAACATCACCGGTACTAGTGGCCTCAGCATCCCCAGGTACATGTCCTAATGCATGTTCTAGCATGTGTTCACCGCTAGAGGGTGCACTACCAGATGTCTGCATGCTGTGTGTTGCCGATGTTTCATTCAAAAATATAGGCACAGATGGTGTGATGTATGCGTAGGAAGATTAGGATGGACAATTGTACCAACCCCTACTCCTCGGGCAGCACCTGCAGTACCCGATCATGGCCAACAACATCATAAGGATGCAAAAAATCCTATAAAAACAACACATATTTTAGTTCATGACATAAAAGAGTACAAAATATAAAACCATGAATGAAATTATGTTATAATTAAAGACCTCGTGATATCTTACTTGCAATTTTTGTGCTCTCTCAGTCAATATTTTAACCCTTTCTTATCTCATTTGTTTGAGGCACTATGAATAACAACTGAAGGATTTCTTGATTACATTTTTTTTGGGTCTTCCTTATCATATTGAGAGGGTTTGTTGAATATGCAATGTCATCATCACATAATAGTGATTGCACCTCCCTATGGATACTCTTCTCTACTATTGGTACCTTTACCTAATCATCTGATTGCAACAAGAATATTAAAAAAATTATCGAAATTAAACCAATAAAATCATGAAAAAAACATAATAATAAAACATTTTTCTCATATCTAATTTGTACAATTACAATGAGCTAAACCTATTGGGTAGAAGTTCCTGAAGATGCATCGTAATCTGTGCTCTAGGCTAGAGCCTTCCTCGTACAATCAATGTCCCATTGTGACAAAAATTAAATATAAAAAAACATTACCGAAATGAAACCAATAGACTTACAAAAAAAACTTAATAATAAAATGGTATGTTGGAGTCATTAATTGGAGGTTGGGTAAAATGGTATATAGTACGTACCACCCCCATAGTAACTGCATTTGTATCTAAGTGATTCAAATTGTAATTGATTAGCAACTATTCCCCTATAGTTATTGATTTGATCACACATATGAATACAGGTTTCCTCGCGTGCCTCAAATATGCAATTGGGTTGCCTATTTGTTGACCCAGGTCGTGTACTATTTATAAACCCTGCAATATTCCTTGATGCTTTTGGCCTTCCGTCATTGTACATAGCCACTCCTTTATTTTTATCCTTATCTTTTAGTTGTATATAATTTTCTAACAGTGCATACCTACAAATACTTCGTGTATATCGAACCAGCTGCATCCAATCTTTGTAACTGTAATAGGGTCTGACATACTCCATCAATTCAATAACTTTTTTGTAACAAACCTTTATGCTTTCCATGCAAAATAGGCCCAAACCATGTAATGACGATGGTGATATGCGATATATCCTCTTGTTGACACAAAAATTAGTGTTTATTGGAGGAAGTTCATTGGGTACCCATTGTTTCCATAGATGTTTGTACCTCAAGGGCACCTCTATGTCGCCTATGCTCTTGTCATCATAAGAACATGAACCCCCTTTAGCAAGAAAAAATTCCATGCGTTTACGAAATTTTCTTCTAATCTTTTGACCTCTAGTTGATCTCCCTCTTTTAGACCTACTACATGTCTTGCTTTCCTCTTCTCTTCCTGAATTTCCCTCGCTCGAGGAAGACAGATCTAACAAATACCTATTTGGTGGTACCTGCACTCATGAGGATGTTGGATGAATTTCTTTCATGGTGATGTGATCCCAAGGTGACATTATGATTAATCTATCATTTCATCGCTAGAATTTGACAAGTTATAAGGTAATCAAGTCTTGATAGATTGCAAGTTATTGTTACTACTGTCCAAATGTGTCCATCACAAATCAAATCTACTTAACGTTTTAACTCCCAAACTTTGTAACAAGTGTTAAATGTGACTATGGTCACCAGTTACACAACCAAGGCCTCAAATGTATTCTCTAATTGTAATCAAAGGACTTTTTCTCTTCATTCAAGTAAATAAACTTGAAGGAAACACCACCAAGTGGTTTATTGGACACCTACATGACTAAAATAGAAAAAAAATTACATTTAATTTCCATATGTCTAAGTGGTTAACAGGGAGGGAGTGTGTACTAGGCCTGGTTAAGTCATCATAAGTTTATTTTGGCAATTTGTTTAAGTCATCTTAAATCTTCCTATGTCTAATTGCTAGGAGACTTTTGGTATGTTTTAAGGTAGGATGAGTGGTTGCATCAATGTTCTAGTTCTCTATGACAAGGTTTCAACATCTTCAAATAGTGAAAGTTAGTGCTCATAGTCATTTGAAACAACAAATTTTGATTATGTATGATGGTAGGATTTGATAACTTAAAAGAATTGGCTACCCAACAAACTTAAAGTTAAAAGAAACTTTTTCAATTTAAGGGGTTAGCACTTTCTTTCATCTTTGCATATTGGTTTGATGCTTCAAACGATGCATTTCTTATCCCACTTCTATCATATTGTATTCCCATCCCATTGCAATTGTTGCAATTATTGGAGGAGTTGATACCAAAATTTCATATCAAATATCATATTCTTGAAGCAATTTTATGTGTTTTTACTATTTTTTTGAAGTTGTTTTGTGTTGTATGGATCCGTACAAGCTTGAAATGCTCTGAGATCATTGGTGTAGATAAATATATGTGTTCCCTTTCATTTGCATTTGTTTTGAAGTGCTAAATCACTATTTTGTGGGAGAAAACAATCAAATATAGGGACTGCCCTGTTTTGCCTGTGTAAGGGTTTGAGGGCTAAATAAAAATGGCATCCACCAATCCACCCACTATCTTGGAACTATAACTCGGTGGATTGGTGTGCAACATGGTATGATAGAGGTTCATTGCATTTAGGGTTCTGTTAAATCAAGAAAATTGGCATTGAATTGATGCCCTAGGGTTGACAAGGGAAATTTTCTTGTGAATTTGTGGTTGTTAAGTCAAGGTTTGTCAATTTGATGGATATCTTAGTAGAGTCATGGTGACACTATTTGATGGTATAATATCTACTTTGAAACAAAAATATCTCTAGCAACTCTAAGAGCTATAATGGGATGGCATTAAAGGAACCTTCATATGAAGGATGTTCTAATGAAGGATCTTTGAATTAAGGTCTTCATTTGAAGGTCCTTCATGCAAAGGTTCCTTTTATAAAGCATTTTGGACATGAAATATTTAAAATAAAAAATACCTTCATTTGAAAGTCTTGACATGGTATCATTTTTGAATGAAGGTTCTTCATTCAAAGGTCATGACGACATCACCTTCAAATGAAGGTTCTTCATTCAATTGGTATTTTGTAATTTTGAAATTTTGGGATTATTTTTTTGCCTCATCCCACAAGTGGGACACACTATTGTGCAATCACTCATTAACAAAGAGATGAATGTGTGATAATAATTTAGGGTTAAAAATAAATCCATTTGAGCCTTTTATAAATGACAGGAAATTTGATGCAATCATATGCCTTGTCAAATTTTTAACTTAATAGTAAGGGCATCATCAGTAGTTTGTTGGGCCCATTCAATAATCTCTGATGCAAGGATTGAATTGTCTAGAATGTATCTACTATCAAGAAATCCAATTTGTTTACTTGTATGACTATATCTCAAGCAATAGGTTTAATTGTGATGGCAATGATATTGACAAATATTTTTTAATCTAGGTATTGAGAAGCATAATTGGCCACCATCCTAGGAAAGATTCTTCATTCTCACTTTTAGGTGTTAAAATTTAACAATACCTTGATTGATGAAAGAGCCCAAAGAGCATTTCTCCATGGTATCCAAGTACACATAGTAGTGGTCTTCTCTTATAGAGTTGGACATGATTTAAAGAACTTAGCTAGGAATTATTCATTTAACCTAAGTTTTTCTCATAATGTCATCATTGGAAAAGTATGATCAAATTCTTATATTATGAAGAATTGGTCTATGTGCCTCTAGTAATCACTATAAATGTTTGTAAGGATAAAATGACTAATTGCATCAAGTAGGAGAGAATCTACTATGAGTTCTTCAAAGATTATATTCCTCTATTCATAATTTTTAAGGTTTGTGTGTGGAGGAGGTTATCACTACCAAGAAGGGAGGAGAATTTTCCTTACATATGTTTGTGGTGGAGGTATTAAAGAAGAATTGTATGCCTCTATTTCCATTCATTAGGTCTAGCTTAGCCTAGCATATACTTCAGCTCCTTTGCCCCTATAAACTTTCATTTGTTTGAGTTTATGCTATGTAAGCATAATTCTATGCTATGTTGAAATATAAGAGGTGTAGGAGGCCAAAAGAAAATAACCCCTTTTTAGTTGTACCTTCAAAAAATTTCTTATTGTTTTATGTTTTTAGCAACTTTGTGGACATAAGATTTGAGGTAAGTTGTACAACAAAGAATAGCATGTTCCCACCAACAAATTGAACCTCAAAAGTTAGTGGGACTTAATTATGAGTTCTAGATGAGAATGATGACAATGTCAATCTTTTTGGAGGAGGAGGGAGGCATTAAGCTTAACATGGAGGATGTTGGGGGTAACTAGGTGGTCAACTAGATAGCTTGAGATGAGCACATGAAGGATAAATAAGAAAAGGAAACTATAAGTTCAAGTTGTGGAGGGACAAACATAAAGATTGGAGGAAAAATAAAGATAAAGTGGTCAAATTCACTAAGCTTGTAGAGAGGGCTAAGTCTACAATTGCTTCAGACTCATGCAATGAAGGCTATGTGTGATGAAATCCTAGACCTTAACCAAGATGTGGGTAGATTATGGGAGTTTTTCCAAGACTTGAGGTTGGTTGATAAAAATGTGAAAGACTAAGTTATTTTATTTTTTCTATCTTATCTTATACCATTTTACGAGAATGGGGGTTCCAATGTATGAGAAGATCTTTGGAAACTAGGCATGAAATTTGTAAGTTAAAGAGAATGGGGGTGCCAAACTTATAGTACTCATTGTGCCTTGGTCGTCAATTTTCCTTGAGTGCCCTCAACCTCGTCCTCAGCGCTGGTATTGACCTTGTTTTCACTCCTCCAAACTCTTCGTCGGTGCTGGTATTGACCTTGTTTTAACTCCAAACTCTTCCTTGGCGCTGGTATTGACCTTGTTTTCACTCCTCCAAACTCTTCCTCGGCACTGGTATTGACCTTTCACTTCTCCAATTTGATGAGCTACAACCTGGTTTCGTTAGGTTTTAGAGTATGTTAATTAAATTGAAAATTAGCACCATTTAGCTAGGTTTTAATATTCTACAATATAGTTAAGTATATATTAGCTATATTTTACATAATAAATAATATAATTATTCAACTTATTATAATTATATATTATATTCTTTAACAAATTATTAAATACATATAAAATTATTATAATTAATAATTAATAATAAGTATATTTTATATAATACAAAATATAATTAATATATAATATATATTTAATATAATAGTAATATTAGATTAAATTATATATAATATAATTATATTTATTATTATATAATAGTATATATAGGCTTTTACTCGATATTTTAGAGGATTTTACCATTACACTATAGATGGTTTACCATTAAATGACAATTGAAACTTGTTTTCTAATGACACAATAGTGGTTTCCAGGCATGAGATTTGTTTCAAGCTCAAATCTCACAATATATGTAGCCTATTAGCTAATATAAAGAGAGATAGAAACTAAAAAGATAGAGAATGAGACAAAGAGATGAACTTAGATAGATAGGGGGAGAGAGAGCTCCTAGAGAGCATGATCTAGAGAGAAATATAAGAGATACAAAGGAAAAGAGAGAGAGGGAAAAGAGAAACTAAATTTTGATTGGTTGTTTCATGTCAACAATCCAAGGATGGCATGTGTCCTTGGGGAGTTATGCTCAAGGTACCATGCCACTTGAGGTATCTCTCCCACTATCTCTTTCACCATCCCCCTCTATCTCTCTATATCACCCCATTTCTATGTCTCTCCCTCTCCCTTTATATATATTGAGGTATCTCTCCCTCTCTCCCCTATCTTATTCTCTCTCTCCCTTTCTACATATCACTCTCCCTCTCCCCCTCTTCTTTCTCTCCCTTTTCTACCTATCTATCTCCCTCTCTTCTCTCTCTTCCTCTTCAACCTATCTCTCCCTCTCTCCCTCTTCTCTATCACCTCCTCTACCTATCTATATCCCTTTCTCTCCCTCCCCCTCTCATATCCCCCTCTCTATCTCTCACCATCTCTCCCTCTCTATCCCTATCCATCCAAATGTTATCTCCACCTCTCTTCCTTTCTCTTCCCATATATCTCCATCTCTCTTTCTCTTCCCATATATCTCTCTCTCTCTCTTTCTCTCCCCATCTATCTCTATCTCCCCATATATTAACTAGAAGCCATGCAAGCATACAATAGTATATGTTGGTAAAACTATAATAGTGTTTTATTAAACTATAGTAGATTATTGTCACCACTCTTCATTCCACATGAAATGCCAAATGTAGCAATTGTTTTGTTGCTTTTGTCAAGTTTCATTAACCAAGCTATTTAATGGGTTGAATAAAGTTGTGTTATGACCCTTGGTCTCTTTAAAATAATTAGACAATATTAGGGAGATCGGGAAGGGGAGAAAACCAATCTCCTTCAAAATAGGGGTAGTTGTGGGTTTGTTGGTTTTCTTTGTATACTATATACTTAGTTCCTCTAGGATAAATAAGTCACTGTAGAAATGAAAGATGTTTGATTATCTACCTAATATTGTTTTTTGTTTTTGAAATGGAAGAGATCTAAAACTCTATAGAAATTGCTATATGATAATGGTCAAATTATTAGACTATTTAGATCATTTTCTTAGTTGTGTATCCTAACTAATATAGAGTAAGCTTTTTCATTTTAATTGACTACTACGTAATAGTTTATGTGTTGAAAGAATTGTTTCCATTCTTTGTAGTTTTTACATTGGAATACAAATCATATTTAATTTCACGCCAATATACTTCTTTCATAAAGATATTTTTTTGATTTTTCCTTGCTATTTTCATCTTAAAATTAAAAAAAATGTATTCTATAATATAGAATTATTTTCAAATTAGGACAAAAAGGATTCTAAGAGATATATTTAATCATAAATTTTATAACCTGCCTTTAAGAGGCTTCCAAAAAGTTTAGAATGACCAATTTAAACAATCCAAACAACTCTCAAAGCCTGACAAACAATAGAAGTCAAATTTCACACTTTGACTCCTTGAATCCTGATAACAGTGCAAACCTAGTTTTTTCCCAATAACTCAAAACTTTCCCAAAACACCAAAGAAACCCTTGATGGTTTTAGATACCCACTTTGGAGTTATTAAACATACTTCAAGGGAAAGTGCAAGTCCTTTGGACCAAATCACCAAAATCACCCTTTCTAGGTTGTGTTGATTAGGCTAATTAGGCCTATTTTACAAAGCAACTAGCCTTTAAACTCATTATATGCCCATGAAACCTTGGGGCAGCAATTTTTATGCCTTTATTGGAACTATAGAATTTTGAAAATTTTACAGTGATTTTGCACTCATTGATTCCCTAAAGAAAACCTTATCTTGAGTATAATCCATCATAGTCACATATGATCACATCATTCTTGACCATTTGATATCATGAAAAACCTCTAAAATATGGTATTCAAATAACCTATATCGAAAAGAATTTGTGTAGGTCTCTCCAATTCATAAATCATTATATTCTCATTTTTAGCATATCGACAAAAGAACAAAAATGTCACACTAATCGGATTACATAAGAAGATACACATTGAGATGACACGATCCATGGTCTCACCGATAAAGAGATTCGTCAACAAGACAAGTTCCATCAGGGTGAAATGAAAAGGTTATACCGAGCATATAGGTCTCACTGATGAAGTTCCATCAGTAAGGAACCTATCTTATCTCACCAATCAAAGCACAAGGAGTTGTATCAGCCAGACCAACGCCATCGGAGTAAGATCCCTGAGTCAGCCTGAGTGCATTTGTCTCACCGATGAAATATCATCAGCAAAACACTCATCTTGTCTTGCTGACAAAACAAATAAACATACTATCGCCAAGACAAATGGTATCAGAATGAGTTTAAAATGTCCTCCCAACCCACTATGTCACACCAATAAGATTACATCAGCAGGAGTCTTGGCGACATACTTGAGATCGAAGGAATCATCGGGGAAACTTATAACATCAGGAAAATTACTGAATGTATTAGCGATACACCATGTCTTTCCAATGAAGACACAAACAAATCAAGATAGTTGTTGGGGTGACTCTTGGAGACATTTATATGAATCAGATGGATAGATTATGTGATATTGACGTAATGTCTCCCTGACCAAAAGAATGTTTAATGAGTGTTAGTCAAGCTTGAATAAAAGGATTGCCCAAAGTTTGAATTGTCTTTCCAATAGAACATTTGATGTGATAGTGGGTAAATTTGAAGATCAGCTATGCTCGTGTTCAAAGCCATATCAACAAGAGATGGTGCAGGTCTCTCCGATTCATAAATCATTATATTTTCTAGCATATCAGCAAGAGGTTGGGAATGTCATACCAATCAAATTTCATAAAAGGATACACATTGGAAAGATACAGTTCATGGTCTCACTGATGAATAAGTTACATCGACAGGAATTTTTGTGATAGTTGAGATCGAAGTAACAATCATCGGGGAGACTCACAACGTCGGGGAAACTATAGAATATCTTAGCAATACATGATCTCTTGTTGATAAAGATACAAATGAATCAAAATAATTATCGGGGTGACTCTGGGCGATATCTATATAAACTAAATGGATAAATTCTATATTGTTGAAAAGGATGTGATGTATTTTCGATCAACAAGAGGATCAGTGAACATTGGTTAAGCCTGAAATAAAAGGATCTCACAAGGTTTGAAATGTCTTGACTATAATCACATGATGTGACAACAAGAAATTCAAAAATCTGCTACACTCGTGCTTAAGCTAAGACATTAATGGCACCACAAATCATAAGTAATTTCATGAATTGAATGGAATTGATCAAAGATGTTGTTGTGGAATTGGTAGAGGAGGAAGAAAAGGGGAAAAATGAAGGGCCAGAATATTTCTTCATTTTAAAGATTTCAAGTGAAATATAGTAAATTCTTTGTACTCTAAAATTTGCAATTTTGAAAAGATAAAATGGAAGCTACTAGCTCAGGAAAATTAAAGGGTAGGAAACATGGGGAAAGTAGTCGCCCTAAAGGAAAAAAACAAAAAATTGAGTCTGAAGTTGAGCCAGAGGGCACTAAGAGAAAATTAAATCAAGATCTTATTGATCAACTACTTGGCTCTGGACCCAAATCTATATGTTTTGCACAACTTAGGGCAAAAGTAGATAAATTGGATGATAAATGTAAGCACATAGGTGATATTTGGACCCCAATAAGAGGTTATGAGTTGTTCAGTTTTCATTATCATCAAAGGAATCATTTCGAACCAGTATGTAATCCATGGAATCTTAACCCGGGGAAGCTTGTTTTCCCTAATTTGTTCATTAATGTAGAATTGGTGAAGTTGTTAGCTACCCATTATAATTCAAAGCTTAAAGCCATCTATGACCCATCTAGGAAACCATTTGTGCATGTATCAAAAAATGCAATAGGTGAGGTTTTCAAATTGGAAGGGGTATGTAATGAAAAAATTGTATGTGAAGAATTAGAGAAGGAATTCTAGAAGATGGACACAATTTATAAGGGTTGGAGGCTACCATTACACAGAACTAAACAGGATGGCAAACCCGTTCCGCTAGAAAATAATGATGAACCCCCATTCCATGTTGACTTATTTGTGCCCTATATGAGATACACCTATTTTTCGGTAGGTTAGGTGTTGGGAACGAAAGTCCCTAAATACATGTCAATTGTGCCCATGGTGATTTCAACAGATATTTAATGTCACAACTCTAGACCTTTTGACTATGCCTCATATATTTTCAAAGGTCTTGATTCAGGATTGATGGAAATAAAGAATGGAGCCCCTATTTTACATCTTAAGTTTTATTCACTATTAATTCACATACTGTTATATTTTGGACAAGAGTTAGGGATGTGGCCTGAGGAACTGAGGGTTTTGCAATTTGACAAGGCAAGTTATTGCCCATTCAGTTATGGACTACTATCTAGGATAGTAGGTTTGCTAATTCTTGTTTTGTGCATTTTGAGGAATATTTTCTAAAACCATTGTATAAATTCTAAAATCATTCGTGTGCTTATTCTTTCTCTAAAGAAATAAAGAGGCTTCTTAGACCTAAGGATTTTAATGGGCCAATTAATCACAATTGGGGGGATTCATACTATTTGGAGGATGCTACTATGATCAGAGTGTATGGATTTGAGGATACCCCATTTATTCTACCCAAAACAGTTCCAGACAAGATTGCCTATTTAGAAATTGTCAAGTAAATGGACTTTTCTAGTGTTATGAAATTGAGCTCTTTTGGAAAGCAAGCTTTTACGCCTAGTACACTATGCTTTGGTGATTTTACTATGTTGGAAAAGGAAGGATATAATCTAATTCTTGACAAGTTATTGCAATACAACATGAAAAAAGGACCACCAAGAAAGAACTTTGACCTAGAAGGATACATTAATTCTGCTAAACAAAAGATAAACTTTGGAGGGTATAATCATGTACCCTATCAATTTGATGGTATGATTGGGAACTTAGAAGTAGAAGAAGCAGAAAGAGTGGTTGAATAATATAACCAAGGACTGCAGGATACAAAATTGCTATCTTCTGCAGAGGAGGCATCAGGAGATGATATGCCACAAAGCCCACCCAATAAGATTTCTAGATTGAGGACCCAGGACTACAAATGCCTTGCCAGAGAATTGGGTACTGAAGAAAGCCTAGACATAGACACAAGACAAATGGAATACAAATCATTTGTGGCAGATAGTGAATTTGTAAATTCTCTAGAGTTTAGGGCTTTCTTGTATAAACAAAAAGGAAAAGCAATAAGAGAAACAATTGACAATATCACACCAAGTAATAAGGAGAAGTTATTAAATGATCTAAAATTGAGTGTGGAAAGAGAGATGGCAGGTATGACCCCTGAGAAAGGAAGGAAAATGTTAGAATATGCTTGTGTTATGATCTTTCCAGGGTTGGATCTCACTTCTGCATTGGTTTTTGACATTTTTCTAAAGAATAATAATGTCACACATAAGCTCAGCCCTAAGGGGGTGACATAAGTATATGTAGGGTCTAAATATAATCCAGATGAAGGGTCATTAATGATTTGGGCCTTGTATCCACCTCACAAAAAATTAGTTGGTATTGATATTGAGAAAGCATTTGGGCATGTTATGACTCTGAAGATTTGATAGGTTGATCCTATGGCAACAATAGAAATTGGGATAAATATAGGAAAACTAAATAAGGCCAAGATACAAATGTTAATCAAAGAAAAATAAATGTACAAGATGAACAATGAGAGAATGTTGAGAGAAAATGACCGCCTGAAAGATATGCTAGGAGTCACAATGGGATCAACTAAGCTGTTAACTCATGGTGAAAGTTCACAGACAAAGGATCAGTGGGAAGGATCAAGTGCTTATTCTCAAGAGAAATATGATGCACTTGTAGCAGTAATTAAAAAGAGACAAACCAGCCTAATGACTTGGTTGAGTAAGCTCAGGGGAACACATTCACACAATTTTATTGTAGTACAGTAAAATAAGAGGATAGATGGCAAGATCCAAGAGAAGCTCCAGGAAATAAACCGAAGGGATGCTCCTGATAGTGCGGCAATTGACACTACAAATCATCTTATAAGAAAACATACATATTTTCTTGAAGAATTATAGGGGGATGCACAAGGACTAATCGATGTTGCTAAACAAGGATTCGCTGCATTCTTTGATGATGGAGGAAGATTGAAGGAAGCAACCAGGTGGAATGGTGAATGTGAATAAATATTGCAAGAGATCCTGAAGAAGGCTACTAAGAAAGATACAACGTTGGATGAAGCATGTGAATAGAATGAGAAGATGGTGAAAATGGAGATCACAATTCGGAACGCATTAGGAGATGCAGATACACATGAGCGTCATGACTACTTGGATCACTTATGGCTAAATAGAGCTTAATCACTTGTTTTAATTTATTGTTGTTAAACAAAAGACATTTTTGAAAGGATGTGTCCTTTCAAGCATTTGATGTATATAAGTATTTGTTTTTTGATATCAAAAGGACATAAGATGAATAGGAGAAATATATGATAGATAGTTTTCAATGATGTTCACATTACAAGAGACTTGGATGCATGTTTGAAACTCTGAAGGAATCAATGGAAGTTATTTGATTTTGTGGCGCATTTCTAGTATTAGTTGTTTGTTGGGTTAATTGAAAACATTATTAAGTTGTCTCTAGAGTTGATAATTTTATGCTATTTAAATTGATATATCAAGTATATGTTAAATTTATCTATGCACATTTGTTGCATCTATGTGGTATGATTTTCTAGTTCTTTCAAGTAAAGATTAAATCCTTCAAGTTAGTCATAGTAGTTTAGAAATATCATCTAGATTACTAAGAACTTAGTAATTAAATTTTTCCATTTATGGCTTAATAGAGCATAATTTCTAGTTCGTTATTATTGTTAAGAAAAAGACATTTCTGAAAGGATGCGTCCTTTCACAATTTTGATATATTTATATCTATTTCATAATGTAAAATAGATATAGGCGGATAGGAGAAAGATACAATAGATAGTCTACAATGAAACTTTCCTTTAAAAGACTCAGATGCATGTATGAATTTCGATGAAGTTAATGAAGATGTCTAAACTTGTGGCTTAATCTTTGGTATCAGTTGTTTGTGGAACTATACATTTATTGTTGGAATATGTGAATCAATCCTTACTGACATGCAACTCCTGAAGGGAAAAGTCACTATGAAATTGTTCATGTCTGGCCGACTAACTATTCTAAATCTGCTTGAAAAGCTCATGTTGCCAAGACAGAGTTGATGTCTTGCCGAATGAAGCCTATCATTGTAACTAGGAGCATTCGGCGTGACCTTTTGTCGAATGGAGTTCTTTGGGCAACAGTTTGATCTTATCGGGCTATCTCATGGGTGTCGGGGAGAGGTTCCAGCGAATGGTGAATGTCTCACCAATAGCATATAGCTATCGGGCTAACATAAGGATCTCGGGGTGATCTCTCAACGAGAATGGAAAGTCTTCCCGACGGTGGAGGTTTTGGTGAGATGTCCCAGCAATGAAGAAAGGTCTCGCTAAAGGGAGTATTCACTTGGTGCCTTCGCAGTGACAAAAAGACCTCAGTATAAGGTCTTGGCGAAGGTGATAAGTCTCCCTGACTCTTGGGCGCTTCGGTATGACATGTTCGGCCGGTATGAGGTCTTGGCGAAGGTCAAATGTCTTGTCGACTCGGTAAGACATGGGCACTTGGTGAAAGGTCTCGGTGAAGGACATAAGTCTTGCAGACTCGGTAAGACTTGGTTGTGTTCAGGGTGAAGTCTCGGTGAAAGACGAATGTCTTGCCGACTATCAGATGCTTCAGTGAAACCTGAGGAAACTTGACGAAACCTCTTGGCGAATGGGAAGTCTTGCCGATGGCAAAGTGGAAATCGATATGCTTTGTGAGCATCAGTAAAATGTCTTGCCGATGGAGGAAACTCTTGCTAATAGAAATGAAATGGTTATTAGTAGATTCAGTATGACTCATGGTGCTCGTTATAATGTCTTGTCGACTTGTGGAAGCTATGGCGATATCGATATGAAGACTTTGTGGCATCGGGGAGACACTATTAGTGTCTCACCGATATTCCAACAAAGTTTGAACACCTTTCACCGTATGACCATCCTATGTGGCATCTCATGGACCAATTAGAGGAAGCAAAACTCAAATGATTAGTAGTTGTTTTTTTGCAACAGTGCTATGCTGGAGCTGAACTGCATGCAAGGAAAAATCAATTGCTCAGAAGGAAATTGTCTATGTTTGGCAATGGCGGATAAGGATGCACAGAAGACAAAATTAGAATGTGAATAAAATAAAAGGAAAATGATTCTGATTTGGAAAAAGGTGTGTGAGTTGAATCAGATGTAATGAGAGCATTGTCTATAACTGATGAACAGTGAGTAAAGCTACTATGACTAACACCAGAGAGTTGTATCTCTGATTTGTATGTAATCTATTGTTACTATAATACAAAGAGTTCAGCTTGGTGTGGTGGGTTTTTTGCTAAAAGGGTTTCCCACGTAAATTTGTTATTAGTTGTCTTTAAGTAGCTTCTCTATTTTTGTAATTCTTTCATGTGTGTCTTAATTAGATTGTAATTAGAAAAATTAAAAGTACTATCTACTTACTTCCCTGTGGATTTAATGTTAGGAAAGTTGTTTTCGTACCATTGCTTTCCTTACAAGTGGTATCAGAGCCTGGCCAGTTGTGTTGTCCTTGTGAGTGGGTTGGGTTTTTTGTGTCAATCCTTTTTCCAGTGGGAGTTTTGTAGAGGTCTGATAGTTTAATTACAAATTAAGATGGAAAGCACATCTGGAAGGATGGATATAGAGAAATTCAATGGTAGCAACTTTGAGTTGTGGAAACTCAAAATGGAAGATCTGTTAGTAGATCGAGATCTTTAGACTGCTGTGTTTGGAACAATGCCTCAAGGCATGAAGCAAGAGGATTGGGACCTTGTAGATAGAAAGTCTAAGGGGCTGATAAGGCTCTATTTGGCTGACTTTGTTCTTCTGAATGTGCATGAATAAAAGATTGCATCTTCCTTGTGGAAAAGACTGACATCTGTTTATCAAGGCAAATCCTTGGTGAACAAGCTGTTCTTGAGGAAGAAGTTGTACTCTTTGAGAATGCAAGAGGGAGGATATGTTGCTGATCACTTAAATGCTTTCAACATGCTGATTGCTCAGTTAACATTTGTTGGTGTCAAGATTGAAGATGAAGATCACTGCATGCTACTGCTATGTTCTTTGCCAAATTCTTGGGATCATCTGGTGATGGCTATTGGGAGTACGACATCCACTTTCAAGATGGAATATGTTGTTGCTTCTTTGTTGTCAAAAGAGATGAGAAGAAAATATTCTGAGATGACAAAGGAGGCCCTGGTTGTCAGAGGTAGATCGAAGGAGAAAGGCAAGAAGAAGGACAAGAAATCCAGATCAAAATCAGAAGGGAGATCAAAGTTTCCTGGCAAGAAGTCCAAGGTGAAGTGCTAGAATTTTGGGAAACCTGGTCATGTTCGAAAGGATTGCAAGGAGGAGAAAAAGAAGAAGAACTCTTCTAGAAATGATTCTTCTCAGAGTGATGCAAACGCCTTCATTGCAGCTTTGGCTACATGGGCGTCAGATGATGTCTGGCTGATTGATTCTAGAGCATCTTTCCATATGACATCTCATAGAGATTGGTTCACAAAGTATGAAGAATACAATGGTGGAAAGGTGTACTTAGCAAGTGATTCATCTTTGGAAATTGTTGGTCATAGAAGAGTCAGAATTCAATTCCCTGATGGAAGAGTGAAGGGAATCAATGATGTGATGCATATACTAGGTCTAGCTCATAATTTACTTTCTGTAAGTAAGTTGAATGATATTAGAGTGCATGTCACATTCTCTGGAAATGGCTACAAGATGACTAGAGGCTCTATGGTGCTGGCTAGGGGTGCTCGAATTGGTACCTTGTACAAGTTGGATGCACAAGCTATTTAATGCAATAGTGTCTCTGCGAAGTCACTTAAGGCTACCCATGGAGAAAAGAAGGAAAACATTCATGATGGAGTAAATTCCATGGAGGTTAAACTTCTAGCAGAAAAGACTATGCTCTGGCATCATAGGCTTGGCCACATTGGTGAAAAAGGTTTAAAAACCTTGAAAAATAAAAACCTGGTAGAAGGGCTTGAAGATTGTAACCTTGAGTTCGAATTTTGTGAACATTGCATATACGGTAAATAGCATCATGTTTCATTTTATTCCAGTCCTCACAAATCTTCTGGTTTGCTTGTTTATATTCATTCTAATGTTTTTGGTCCAGTGAATGTTCCTTCTCTGTCTAAATCAAGATACTATGTGTCATTTATTGATGATTATTCAAGAAGAACATTTGTATATTTTCTAAAAAGTAAATCAGAAGTGTTCAGTCAGTTTAAGAAATTTAAAAACCTTGTTGAAAATCAGATTGGTAGGAAAATAAAATGCTTAAGGACTAACAATGGCGGCGAGTTTTGTTCAGATGAATTCGAAAGGTACTGTACAGATCATGGGATTAAAAGACATAAGACTACACCTTATACTCCACAACAAAATGGAGTTGTTGAAAGGTTCAACAAGACAGTAATGGAAAGAGAATGAAGTATGTTGAGTAGTGCTGGCTTGGAGGAGAATTTTTGGGCTGAAGTAGTCTCTACAACATGTTACTTGGTAAATCATTCTCTAACTCTGCTCTTGTTGAGAAGACGCCTTTGGAAGCATGGTCTGGAAAGAAGGCCTCTTTGAGACATATTCATGTCTTTAGCTGTGAGGCATATGCATATGTGCTATTTGAAAAAATATCTAAGTTGGAAAACAAAGCTGTGAAGTGTATTTTTTTGGCTATAGCACTGGAATAAAAGGATACAAGCTTTGGAATCCTGAGACTGAGAAGGTTTTGTACAATAGAAGTGTTATCTTTCGTGAGATGAAATCTTCTACATTGGATCTGTAGTCAGAGAAGAAATCAAAAAATGAAAAGGATGTAGCAGGAATTCCTCCGACACCAGATAAAGAGGAATTGAAAAATCAAAATGTACCTAATACTGAGGAGAGCTCAAGTAGTTCTGAAAGTTCTGAAGAAGATGAAGAACCACTTCAGCCTCAGCCTATGAGGAGGTCAACTCGTGAAAGAAAGCAACCTGATAGGTATGGGTTTTCTTTGATTGAGTCTACTTGTGCCTATGCTTTAATATCTAGCACTGATGAATCTAGGACTGTGAAAGAGGCATTTAAAATATTTGATTCAAATTCTTGGTTGGAAGCCATGAATGAAGAAATGGCATCATTAGAAAAGAATGATACTTGGAGTTTGGTTCCATTGCCTAAAGGCAGAAAAGTTATGGGTTGCAAATGGACATTCAAAAAGAAAATTGGTTTGGATGGCAGTGTAGAAAAATATAAAGCAAGGCTGGTTGCAAAAGGTTATTCCCAGGTAGAGGGAATTGATTATGGAGAAATTTTTTCTCCTATAGGTAAGCTGATATCTATTAGATTTCTTTTGTCACTTGCAGCAGCGTATGACTTAGAAATTGAACAAATGGATGTGAAGACAACATCTCTTCATGGTGATCTTGAAGAAGAAATTTATATGTCCCAGCCAGAGCACTTTGTGGAAAAAGGTAAGGAAAGACTAATTTGCAAGTTAAAGAAATCTCTATATGGGTTAAAATAGTCTCCTAGAATGTGGTACCAGAAATTTGACACTTTTGTTTTGTCATTGGGATTTGTAAGATCAAAATGTGATCATTGTGTATATTACAAAGCTTAAAGTGATCAAGTCCTTATTATTGCTCTCTATGCTGATGATATGCTATTCATAGGCAATAGTAAGCTAATGATTTCTGATCTTAAGTCTCAGTTGTCTGCAAAGTTTGAAATGAAAGATCTTGGTGCAGCAAGGT
The DNA here is from genome assembly GCA_007258455.2 of Sequoia sempervirens. Taxonomy (NCBI): domain Eukaryota; kingdom Viridiplantae; phylum Streptophyta; class Pinopsida; order Cupressales; family Cupressaceae; genus Sequoia; species Sequoia sempervirens. Next base: position 97,226 of record VDFB02188635.1, read on the forward strand.
ACATTATGGGAATGGAAATAACCAGGGACAAAAAATAGAAAACTTTGGCTTAGTTAGAGTAAGTATATCATGATTGTTCTAGAGAGATTTTGTATGACTAAGTGCAAGTAGCTAGTTGTTCCAGTTACATAGGGAACGAAGCTATCTGTTGAGGATTGTCCAAAATATCCTACTGAGATGGAGGACATGACTAGTGTACCTTATTCTAGTGCAGTTGGCATCCTTATGTATGCAATGGTCTGTACAAGGCCATACATTGCCCAAGCAGTGGGAGTTCTTAGTCGGTTTATGGCTAATCCTAGAAGGACACATTGGGATGTTGTGAAGAGAGTGCTTAGATATCTGAAGGGTACTTTAGACTATGCTCTATGTTACCATGGGAACTTGGTTGAATCACAGAGAACTCTCAGTATTCTAGGTTATGTGGACTCTGATTGGGCAGGGGACATTGACAGTAGAAGATCCACCAGTGGATATGTTTTCATGATGAATGGTGGTGCAGTGAGTTGGATGAGCAAGCGATAGGCTATAGTCACTTTGTCCCCTACAGAGGCAGAATACATGGCAGCTACACATGCCTGTAAAGAAGCAATCTAGTTAAAACATTTGTGTTCTAACATTGGTTTTGATGCAGAAAAAATTACTATTTATTGTGACAACTAGAGTGCTATATGTTTGGCAAAGAATCCTACTTTCCATGCTAGGACGAAACATATAGATGTACAGTATCACTTTGTATGAGATATGGTGGAGGATGGGAAGGTCTCTTTGGAGAAAGTGGATCTCTGGAGAATGCTGCAGATGCATTGACGAAGCCTGTGAGCACAGACAAATATAGGTGGTGTGCCAGTTCGATGGTCCTCTAGGCCCATGTTTTTCAGTAGTTTGATTATGCTCTGGAGGTGTCAGTAAGATCTTCATCAAGTGGGAGCTTGTTGGAATATGTGCCTCAATCCTTACTGACATGAAACTCCTAAAGGAAAAAGTCGCTGACATTGTTCATGTTTGGCCGACTAACTATTCTAAATCTGCTTGAAAAGCTCATGTCGCCAAGATAGAGTTGATGTCTTGCCGAATGAAGCCTATCACTATAACTAGGAGCATTCAACATGACCTTTTGTCGAATGGGGTTCTCTGGGTGGTAGTTTGATCTTATCAGGCTATCTCACGGGTGTCGGGGAGAGGTCCCAGTGAATGGTGAATGTCTCACCGATAGCATATAGCTATCAGGCTAACACAAGGATCTCGGGGAGATCTCTCAGCGAGAATGGAAAGTCTTGCCAATGGTGGAGGTTTTGGTGAGATGTCCCAGCGATGAAGAAAGGCCTCACCAAAGGGAGTATTCACTTGGTGCCTTCGTGGTGACAAAAAGACCTCGGTATAAGGTCTTGGCGAAGGCGATAAGTCTTGCTGACTCTTGGGTGCTTCGGTATGACATGTTCGGCCGGTATGAGGTCTTGGCAAAGGTTAAATGTCTTGCTAACTTGGTAAGACATGGGTGCTTAGTGAAAGGTCTCAATGAAGGACATAAGTCTTGCCATCTCGGTAAGACTTGGTTGTGTTCGGGGTGAAGTCTCGGCCAAAGACAAATGTCTTGCCGACTATCAGATGCTTCGGTGAAACCTGAGGAGACTCGATGAAACCTCTTGGTGAATGGGAAGTCTTGTCAATGGAAAAGTGGAAATTGATATGCTTTGTGAGCATCGGTAAAATGTCTTGCCGATGGAGGAACCTCTTGTCGATAGAAACAAAATGGTTATCGGTAGATTCAGTATGACTCATGGTGTTCGTTATAACGTCTTGTCGACTTGTGGAAGCTATGGTGATATCGATATGAAGACTTTATGGCATCGGGGAGACACTGTTAGTGTCTCACCGATATGCCAACAAAGTTTGAACACCTTTGACCGTATGACCATCCTATGTGGCATCTCATGGACCAATCAGAGGAAGCAAAATTTGAATGATTGGCAATTGGTTTTTTGCAACAGTGCTATGCTGGAGCTGAACTGTATGCAAGGAAAAATCAATTGCTCAAAAGGAAACTATCTATGTTTGGCAATGGCGGATAAGGATGCACATAAGACAAAATTAGAATGTGAATAAAATAAAAGGAAAACGATTCTGATTTGGAAAAAGGTGTGTGAGTTGAATCAGATGTAATGAGAGCATTGTTTGTAACTAATGAACAGTGAGTAAATCTACTATGATTAACACCAGAGAGTTGTATCTCTAATTTGTATGTAATATGTTGTTAGTGTAATACAAAGAGTTTCAGCTTGGTGTGGTGGGTTTTTCCCGAAAGGGTTTCCCACGTAAATTTGTTGTTAGTTGTCTTTGAGTATCTTCTTTGTTTCTGTAATTCTTTCATGTGTGTCTTAATTAGATTGTAATTAGAAAAATTAAAATTATTGTCTGCTTACTTCCCTGTGGATTTGACGTTAGGAAAGTTGTTTTCGTACCATTGCTTTCCTTACATTTATCTGGTTGTCTCCATTTTGATGCTTTTCTATTGTTTAAATTAATATATCAAGCATATATTCAATTTATCAATACACATTTGTTGTATTTGTGTGATGTGATTATTTGGTTCTTTCAAGTAAAGATTAAACCCTTCTAGTCAATCATAGTAATTGAAGAGTATTAATTGGATCAATAAGAAGAATCACATAACTAGGATTGTCATTCTATCTCAAGTAGAATTTGTCAGTCATTTACTTGCACGTTTGTACAAGTTATAAACTACATCTGTGTGCCAAACAGTTTGAATTATTTCCATCATAGATTACACTTTTCTAGATCTTCATTAGACTCCATACACCAACAAGGCACTAGTCTCACACATTTCATCTTTTAGTTTATCCATTTTTTTTTTACATCTGTTAACTGAACATATTCTAATATTACACATACACTTTATTAGGATTATATCTGTTCACTATAAGATTTCCATTGTGAATAGATTGTTGTAAACAAAATCACATCACTTAAGTCTGCTCAGTTCGCAAAGGTAGACCCACCTAGGTTTGGAAACACCTGAAGAGAAGAAGGTTCAAATCATTTGGCCTTGTTTGTTACCCAAAAATTAGATTCAAATCAAAGCTAACACATATCTTCACAATAATGAATTGATTTCACATCAAAATATGGTTATATGTGACCGTACAGTGCTGCAAAACAGGAAAAATACAAAAATTTTGAAGAAAAACACAGATTTTTGAATGTCAAGAGCTTGTATTTTAAATCCTCAACCATCAACAACCTTTAAAATGATCACTTTATGCCATTTAAATTCCTTTACACCTAAACCAATGAACAACCACCTCTACAACTGATTTTTTAATCTTTTATAATCACATGAAACATAAAACACACTAATTTCAAGGTTGTTAACATCACTATTGAAATGTTTTAATTTTTTGACGTTTCAAATGTATTGAAACTCCTAGGACACCTCTAAGACCATGCTAGTGGCTTGATAATAGCCTTATTATTGACATGACATTAACCTTGCACCCTTTTACATGTAAATTCTCCAATTTTCCTTAAAAAGGCTACAAAACTCTTTAGTGCAAGACTCAAACTCATAACTCAAAACTTCGCCAATAACATGACTAATGGTCTTGAGTGACCTTATTCACAATAAAACATTCTTGAAATGCCTAAAACAACCTATTAACCTCCCTAATTATCTTCACATGATTAAGCATAGAAGATAGGGTGTAGGTGCTCCTACACCACTACCCCATCCAAAATTTTCTCACATTACACAAAGCCACAATGTTCCTCCAAGATAAGCCAATCAAATCCTACCTTATGTGTCCTAGTAATCAAATTGGAGATGAACCTAAAAATGACATTGCAAAGGGTGATTGGTCTAAAAAAACTAAATGACTTTGCAATTATTTCACTACTACGATCAATGTGTCATCTTTCATGAAATTTCCCAAAAAACTATTCATTATGATCATATGGAAATTTCTAGGAGAGCTGCAATAGTTGTAACATCATGAATTAAAATTAAACATTAAAAATTACATCATGAATTAATTATGTAATGGCATAAAAATTAAAAACATCATGAATTAATTATGTAACCACATAAGTCAAATATAAATCTATCAAGAAATTAATATCAAATAGGTAATACAATCACATAACTCATGCATTTTAATGTCATTGATCTTCTTCTTCATCCAACTCTTTTTCTGTACATATCATCCTATCCAAATTCAACATTGTAAGGATTGGTCATATCATCACCATCATCATTGATATCAGTTTTGATAATTTCATCACACGGATATCATCTTCATGAACATTAACTCCTACATCATCATGATCTAGTTCCTCCTCTTTGACATCTTCGTTAGGCACATCATCAACTAATTGTTGATCCTAATCATCATCTACATCATCTTCTAGTTCTTCGATATCTTCTTCTTCCACCACATTATACTTTACCAGCCTTCCTCTTGGATCATGTCTAACAACAAATGACAAACCCAGTTTACTTGGAACCTCTGAGTAAAATACCTGCTCACATTGGCTTGGAAGAACATAGGACTCATTTACAGCTTGCTCGATTGACCTTGTATTAACCATGGTAGATTCATTATCATGTTCAATAACAATTCTCTCAGGATCATTTTCATTCAATCGTAGCTTGTACCATAGGACGACAAGCAAAACTAATTTGAAGGACTTAAAGTCACACTCAAGTATATCATCCAAAATCCTATAGTATCGATTTTCTGAGACTTCTAGATGTATGTCACTTCTAGATGAAACACTAGTCACTTGAAAGACTGCAGTTATCCTAGAATCACAAATTTTCTTCATTTCATCCAACTTTTTTGATTTGAAATTTACAACCATTGCACCACATAGCCTTGTGGTGTTTCACCTGCAATATGTCAAACATGTAAAAATTATTGCAATATCGTCGATTGATAAACATATTTATTCTTGGCCGAATGTGTGCAAAGAAAAAAATCTCAACATACATATACATCAATATAATTGAAAATAATTAAATAATATGGGTGATTAATATATTTATACGTACCTGTTTATCTCTTAAACCATATGCTAAATCAATTTCCCTTGGTGTAACATTGGAATCTCCATTACAATGAGCTTCTTTAACCAATGAAGCCACACCTTCCCATGTTAATGCGTGACTAGATTGTTGACATTGTTCAATCCATACTGTCATCCAATCAAGATTGTTTGCGACCTACAGATGTAGTGCATCCCACTCTCAACCAACTGTATCAAAAAAAATTCAAATTCACAAACAACATATAATTAAAGTTAATTACCACAGTATATGACCTTAATTTATAATTGATATATATTGAAGATTAATAATTAAATAAGTAAAATATACATAAAAAAATATGTAAAATGTACTCTAATTAATCTCCATGACCATCTTATAATTACCTCTCACTTTCCTCAATCTACCTTTCTCCATTAGTTACTCCCCTTTGAATTTTTTAATGGAGTTGGGTTCCCAAATGCGATCTACAAGGATCTTTGCTACAAACTTATGAAGATATTCAGTAATGTACACCATGGTCTGGTATACCATATGTCCCTCCACCATAGAAGCCTCAGGATGTGATCTTTGTCTAACCAAAGCCTTCAAAAATTTCAAGTGTCTTTCAACCATTCACATTGACCTTGTGTGTATAGGTCCACACAATTCAATCTCCTCAACTTGGTGTATGGGGCAATGTTCTTGTGCATTGAAAAATGTCGAAGGTAGACACTTTTGCATTTCACACATTAGACGAGGAATTTTTCTCTTCCAATAATTTATATCTTCTTTATGGATTTCTTAAGATGATAGCCATCTACAAGTGATTCAAGGCACAAATATATTAACGAGATTTAACAAAAATATATAATATATTACATAACAAGTAAAACAAATGGAAATTATAAGATCTATACAACAAATTGAACAAATATTGCTACTTACCTCATGTATTTTCTAAGATCATATATAACTTGCTTGGAATTGTTGTCAAAGTTGTCTGGGAGAGATAGAGGTAGAATGTACTGCAACAATTATAAAATGATCTTTTCATTATTTTTCTAAGAGTAGTAAACATAATACACTGAAAGTACATGCAATATAAAAATATATATATAATATACCAGAATAATTACCTTAATGAAGGTATACCAATCATGCGTTTTCATCCTTGACCTAAATTCACCTTGCTTTGTTATGATATTATTTATGTTTGCAACAAATCCTATGGGAAATCAAATTTTTCATATGACTTCTTTTATAGCATTGCTTTGTTGCTCCGTTAATAACCAAGGAAGGGCACTTATATTAATTTGGTCTCCATCGCTATTTAATTGAATGACATTTTTCATTGCATGATTGGCTTCTTGAATGTCTCTACAAATTTTGATAATTTTTTTCTTTGTCATTCCTTCCATCCAATATTTTCCATAACGTTTCTGTTATATTATTTTCGATATGCATTGTATCAAACAAATGCACAATTTGTAGCTACTCATAGTAGGGAAACCTACTAAATTGTTTGGGATAACTTTTCAGTCCATGTGGAAGCTAGCCATTAATTCCTTGACAACCTTCATGAAGCATATAAGTTAAACAAATTAACAATGACAATCATTGCTAATTACAATATGAGTAAACACAACACAATATAAAAATATAAATTCCAAACATATCATATATGATAGATAAACAATTTGATCTGATGTATAACCTTGACAATTAATTCTATTATATTCCAACTTCCATAGGTGAGGTGTCATTCTTCGTGGTTTTGATGTAGTCTATTCTTTCCCATTGAAAAGATGTTTTTCAGTAGTTTGATACTTATGATTTCAGTGGAGGAATTTCCTATACTCATCAAACACCTGCTTTCCTAAAATTGTTGAACGACAATATTTCATCTTTGGACCACAAAGAGGACATGCAAATTTTTCCTTTGTTTGAAGACCTACAATATCATATATAATTGGATTAAATATGTCAATTTTTATAATTATATATAATGAATAGATTATTTAAAAAACATGCATAATATCTACTTCATAAAATTAAATATCATTAAAGTGCATTCAAACGTTATAACATACCACAAAAATGTGTTAGCCTTGGGGCATCATGAATTTTTCATACAAGCATTGCATGGAATTGAATTTTTTTGTCCTATTGGTCTAGAGACGTCATACATAGTGACGCCATTCCATAACTTTAGTAACTCATCGATAAGAGGCTTGATATATACATTCATATCTTTAACTTGATACTTACCTAGTTGAATGAACATAAACATTACATAAGTATTATAACCATTTTACTGCAATATATATAAATTAATGTACATGACTATTAAATGAAGAAAATATAACTTATTATGCAACAAATAAGACAAATGAGATGCTACTACGTTAAAGAAAATTGATGTAAAAAAATACCTGGAACAATCATGCCAACATTATGTGCTCCCTCTTTATTGACATCCATGGAGGAATGTTATTATTGATAACAAAAATAGGCCACACTGAGTAAATAGATCTCAGCTCTCCAAATGGATTGACACCGTCCGCTACCAATGAAAACCTAAGATTATGAGGTTCTTTAAAGTGTGGCCATTTTTCCTCCATGTCCCTAAATGCATAACCATCCATAGGAATTGGAAGAATGTCATCTCCACTTCTATTTTGTGCATGGTAATCCATAAATTGCACTAAGCTTTTGCACCTAAATAATCATTGCATACGTTGAATAATGGGAATATAACGAAGAACCTTGTGAGACACCTTTTTTGTTAGTTGATTTGTTCGATATCTACTGATATGACATTTTAGGCATTCTGTTACAAATTCATGTTTTTTATGATATATAATATGATCATTGGGATATATAATATAATATCTTTCATAATGGTGGATAAATCTCGGTATGAGCGAGGTAAAATATTTGATGGTGGTAACAAAAATTCACCAATCAATCTACAACAAAAAATAATTTGTTAATATAAAGAATATTAATGGTACATATTTCATCCTTTATTTACTAGTGATGAACTAACAACAATTAAAATAGATAAAAAAATATATGACATATATGACATACCTTAACATCCGTGAGATTGCTATGTTGGATAAACCATTCATAACCTTCAAGTTCACCAGCAGCAATACAATAGAGAGAAGATTTGTTTGGGAGCCTTCATAAAGGGGCTTGTATGCCTTCTCAAGTACAGGTAAATCATGAACATCATCAAATTCATCTTGATCATCATGATCAGCTGTGCCACTAAATGTGTTGTGGATCAATGTATTTGTACCATCATCTTCAACTATGTTTTCTGGCACATGATCATCTTCTTCCATAGGATCATTAACTTCATCTTTGATATTCACAGCTCCATGTTCCTCCACTTGCAAAACCACATTCTTCAGGCCTTGATAATCCATATCATGTGCCCTAGGGTGCCCCACCTTTACAATAATAATAGACACAAATAAACCATGATCACGATCAAGTGATTTTATATATATATATATAATGTTAAAATGATATAAACATTTACAAATTTAATCAATATAAACACATATAATGAACAACTTATCAATGAACGATAATCATGCCCCCTTCAACGTGCTCATGCTACCTACAATGTTTCTTAGCTGTTGTGATTGAAAGTATTCTCATCTTTAAGCCCTTGCAATTATTGCAAGGACAATAACATTTCCCATCACCCTTTCTTTTCAATCTAGCCCACAATCTATCAAGTGTCTCTTCATTTTGTTCTAGACTAATATTATCTGACAATGTGATTTTTCTTTACCAAACTTGAATATTTAGATCTTCAAAAAATATCAAACTCACACTCCAATAATTTTCAATCATAGACAGGTAACAAAATCTAATAATTCTAATATTTTACACCAAAAAAATTCAGCATGCAACCACCCCTGTAAAAGAGAAGATAGTCTGAAGTTAATGACCCCAAAAAACACTTTAAAATGCTAATTTCGGAACTTATTAATTCTGATTTTACTATGATTTCCAACCGTTAGATTCCTAAAATCAGAATATTGAACTTGCACAACAAAATCTGGAAATGAAAATTTGAAAATGCACAAGTCTAAAAATTAAATTTGATGAGATGTTGCTTTAAAATATGATTTTCAAACCTGGAAGTACAAATTTGACTTCACAAAATGAATTCTGGAAAAAGACAATGACTACTGTCAACCTGGTGATATCTTCTTGATTTTTTTCTAAATTTTCCCAAGAAAATTGTCCTTAGTTCTCCACAAACTATCACAAGTATAGAAAATTTGCAAGAATAGCAAAACATTGTCGCAATAAATAAGTGAACTCACTTTTATTTATGTCAGCCACAATTTGATTTTGCATGTTCATCAAAATTGTGACGAAAAATCTTCATCAAAATTTTGACGAAAACTCAGGTTCATCAAAATTTTGACAAATGTCAAGGATAAAATTTAAATATCACAAGTACCCGACAATACATCAAATTATACATCTTTTATCAAAAAAATTCATTGGATTTTGCAATCAAATAAGTTAGTGTTGGGTAAAAAAAAGTCATCAGCCACATGGGCAAAGTCTGGAAAATCAAGGTAAGTTGTTAAACACATTTTTTTTGTTGACTTCTTAGGATTGGAAGGTATGAACCAAATTCCAAAGCAAGCCCGCGACTAATCCCTAGGCATTAAATTTTGTGTTAGACATATCGGATATCCGATTTGAATCTGATATCCAATATGTTTTAGATATGAGTTTAAAAAATGTTATACAATTTATAATATATGATTTAAAAAATGCAATAAAGTTTATAATTTAATATATAATATACAATATAGTTTATAATGTAATATATAATACACAATTTACGATAATCTCTTACTGAATTATGTATTTAATATATAATATATTATATTATTATGTATAATATTTAAATATTATTTCAATATTTTAGTTAATGTATAAATATTTAAATATATATATATATTACTAATATATAAAATATTTAAATATTATCTCTTTCCCTCTCTCTCTCCATCTCTCTCTCCCAATTCTCTCACTCAATCACTCTTATCTCTCTCCCCTCTACCCTTTACCCTAAACCTTAAACCCTCTACCCTCTACTCTCTCTCTCAAGTCTCTCTCTCCTAACCCCCTCTCCCTCTCTTAGGTCTCTCTCTCTCACTCACTCCCTCTATATCTCTCCCTCTACCCTTAACCCTAAACCCTAAACCCTTAACCTTTAAACCCTAAACCCTTAAACCCTCTACCATTAACTATATATACCCTCTATCTCTCTCCCACTCCCTCTCTCTCTCAAGTCTCCCTCCTACACCCTCTACCTCTCTCAGGTCTCTCTCTCAAAGTCATTCCCTCTATCTCTTTCCCCTCTACCCTTAACCCTTAAACCCTCTACCCTCTACCCTTAACCTCTCTCTCTCTCCCCCTACCTCCCTCTTCCTCTCTGGGTGTCTCTCTCTCATTCACTCCCTCTATATCTCTCCCTCTACCCTTAACCCTAAACCCTAAACCCTTAAACTTTAAACCCTTAAACCTTCTACCCTCTACCATTAACCCTATATACCCTAGATATCTATATACCCTCTATCACTATCCCACTCCCTCTCTCTCTCTCTCAAGACTCTCCATTCTACCCCCTCTCTATCTCTCAGGTCTCTCTCTCAGAGTCACTCCCTCTATCTCTTTGCCGTCTACCCTAAACCCTTAAACCCTCTACCCTCTATCCTCTTAGAGTCACTCCCTCTATCTCTCTCTCAGAGTCACTCCCTCTATCTCTCTCCCCTCTATAACCCTTAACCCTTAAACCCTCTACCCTCTACCCTCTCTCTCTCTCAAGTCTCTCCCTCGTACCCCCTCTCCCTCTCTTAGGTCTCTCTCTCTCACTCACTCCATCTATCTCTCTCCCCTATACCCTAAACCCTAAACCTTTAACCCTTAAACCCTAAACTCCTATAACTCCTACCCTAAACTCCTATACCCTAAACCATTAACCCTAACCCTGTAACCCTAAAACTCCTTAACCTTTAAGCTCCTCTACTCTCTACCATTGAACCTCACTTATTTATCTTTTTCTCCCACTTCTCCTCTTTCTTTTCATTGAATCCTCTATCTCTCTCCCTCTACCATTAACCAAACACTGTGTTCCTTAAACCCTCTACTTCTCTCTCAAGTTCTCTCCTGTTTCCTCTCAGCTTCTCTTAAAGTCTCTCTCTATCTCCCCTCTACCCTTAACCTTAAACCATCTACTCCTCTACTCTCTCAAGTCTCCCCTTTGTACCCCTTTCCTCTCTTAGGTCTCTCTCACTCACTCATTCCATCTATATCTCTCCCCTATACCCTTAACCCTAAACCCTTAACCCTTAAACTGTAAACCCTTATAACCCTTTGTACCCTAAACCCTTAACCCTTAACCCTTAAACCCTCTACCCTCTACCCTAAACCCTTAACCCTTAACCCTAAACCTTTAACCCTTAAACCCTCTACCCTCTACCATTAATCCTTAGGTCTATGTGTGCACAAATCAGATATTTGATTCAAATCGGATATCCGATTTGTACCACTAAAATCCTACTGTTATAAAAAAATTTAAAATGTTTTTCAAATCAGATATAAGATTTCATCAGATATCAAATTTGTGGGCCATAGAAAAACCCCATGTGGGTTGTTTTGTGCATTCCAACGAACCCTACATTCTATTTGCAGGCTTTGCAAGTGACAAACACACCGTTTTAGATAGGAAGAGACAAAGATCAATTTTATGGACCATCATCTACTCAAATTTGTCATAAGCAATGATTTTTTAGCATCTTTTATGAGGTATAATGGGGAGTAGTAGTCGTCAGAAGCAAAAATGTAAGATACAGCTTACAAAAGAACAAATTGAAGCATATAGACAAAGAGATAGAGAAGGCCATAGGAAGAGAAGACAAGGTATGTTAAATATTGGTGAACCTGAGCCCTATGGTCTTTCAAGTGAAGAGGAAAATGAATATGTTCAAGGTGAAAATGTTGAACATGATATTGAAATTGGGAATAAAAATGTTCAAATTGATATTGAAAATGTTCAAGGTGAAAATGTTGGAATTGAAGATGTTGAACATGATATTGAAATTGGGAATGAAAATATTGAAATTGATAATGAAAATGTTCAAAGTGAAAATGTTGGAATTGAAGATGTTGAACATGATATTGAAATTGGGAATGAAATTATTCAAGTTGATATTGAAAATGTTGGAAGTGAAGATGTTGAACATAATATTGAACTAAGTGTAAATTATGTTTCACCAAATTACATGAGAAATGAAGAACCTTGTGTGGAAGAAAGACATATTCCAAATTCAAGAGCTTCAAGAACCCCTAAATAGTTACTTGAAATTGATGAGAACATTATAAAAAAATTTGAAGGAAAGAGGTCAACATGAACTATTCGGTTGTGGGCTACAAGACTTTTCAACCAATATTTTAGCGATAAGACATTGATTGAGCAATGCCAACTTTTTCTACAATTGCTAAATATGCAAAAGATGAGACCTTTGCTAGCCAAATTGAAGATTCGTGTGAACAAGAAGACAAAAAAAATTCTATTATTGTCAAAAATATTTTTAATGCTCTCAAGTATATTGGAAAAAATAACAAAGAAAAAGATAAGAGAGCTACTTAGAGAGTCATTATAACTTCCCTAGTAAGCCATCAATTGAAAAAGGCTCGCTTTATGAGAAAAACTTGTATGTATTTTGACATAAATCGTAAAACTTTGGATAGAGCACTTGCAAGAAGAGAAAGAATAGATTATCCTCTTCAAAATGATACATGGGCTTTTTCCGGGATGATTCCATGTGTTGATAAGAAGCTAACCGATAATGTAAAGTAGGTAATTTAGCAATTTTGGCATGATAACTCTAGAGTATCACCTAATGCAAATGATGTTTTAAAGTTAAGAATTGGCAATCGAGACCGTACACCACATCCTAAATATTTCTTGGAATCATGCCAAACAATGTTGTTCAAAAAATTTATTGAAACACATCCAAATATGGAAATCTCGCAAAGGACTTTTGAAGGTTTGAATCCATTTTATTGTGTGCCTCTTAAGATTTGTAATACTTGTTGTTGCAAATACCATGTGGAGTTTTCAATGTACCATGAACTATTATGCTATATATGTTCTACTTTTCATACTAATGAAATGTTGCAGTTGTGTGGTACAATGCATCTTCCGAAATCATCAAGGGACTTGCTAGATCTATTTTTATGTTCTAGAGATGATGGTTGCTTTTTCTATATAAATGATTGTTTAGATGCGAAGTGCTCACAATGTGGTGGATTTTCAAATTTTATCCAATGTTTTCATGAGGGTTCTAAACATGAATTTGTAAAGAAGCTTGTTGAGAAAAAGAGATATGAGATAGTCAAATATACTTTGCAGAGTAGAGGTGAAGGTTCTAGATGTGAGTTGGTTACAAAAGAATGCAGTGTTGCTGATTTTACTTCAGATTTTAAGGACAATCTTTTCTACAAGTATGCAAGGCATAGTCATAGGTCTCAGTGGTTGGATCAACAATTCGGGATGTGTAAGGAATTTTTTATGATTGGCACTATTATATCAGCGGTTGATTTTATAGAAAACTACACATTGCAACCACAAAACGAGGTACAATCTCAGTATTACAATTCCATTTAGATTGCTATTTTTTCCACATAACGTTTAGACATGCACCTAATAGTATATAGGAGCATCGAAAGATAATCAAAGAGTATCATTTTTATATGAGTGATGATAGATCTCACTCGTCCGAGTATGTCCAACATTGTTTTGAGATTTTTTTTGAGTTCTTGCAGGAGCATGATATAGCACTAGGCCGACATGTCATTTGGTAAGATAACTACACAGGTCATTTGAAGAATGCTCGTATGTTTTATTGGTTGAGTAGAATGCATGTAGAGAGGGGTGTACCTCATATTTGGAGTTTTTTTGAAGTTGGGCATGGGAAAGGGGAGCATGATGGAGTAGGTGCATGTGTAAAGAGAGCTTTAGTTAAGGAGCAATTGAAGATTTCAGCAGTAAAATTCAGTGATGCACGTTCGATTGTTGATTGGTGTAGTTCAACATTGTCATAGGGAGGGAAACTTGATTCAACAATGCACAGATTATTTTGGTTAGTTGAGGGTACAATGGGAGGCAGATTGGATTGTCATACAATCAAAGATTCTTCAAAGATGCATTTGTTTCGAAGCTTAGATGCAAGCACATGGACCATTTGGACATAAGAGTTGGCTTGTTTTTGTTAGAGTTGTATTTAGTGCAAGTGGGATCAATGTGAGTCAAGTAAGTGGGTGGATACATGGGTTCCATTGTATCTAACTCCTTTATCTCAAACTATATCCATGACAAATGACACAATGGAAAGTTTAGTTGATTACGATCGACTTTCAGATCTACTACAGCCAGGACATGTTTTTGTAGTTGTTGCACTACAGGGGAATGAAGAGAGATTAGACTATTGGCTGGATTGATCTGTGCGGGTAAAGCACATACTAGCACAACCGATGGAAGATGATGATGGGTTTGTGTATCCTATAGGTTCAGTTGTGGTTGCAGGAACTTGGTTGCGAACATACATGATTAGAAAGAATGGCATACCTGCATTTGAAGACTACAAGAAACACAAAACCATTCTCATGTATTCACACCTTGTTATAGAAACAAATGTCAAGTTTCTGAAGCATCATGTCAAACCAAAGACAAAACAACTATGGACACTTAGTAATGTTGATCATGAAGCAATATTGGATACTTTTAAGCAAAGAGATGAACCTTCAGGCACACTTGAATAGCATATTCAAGAATGGAAGGTACAATGCTTAGGTTCATTATGCTTAAGTTCATTAGTGTTCTTTATTTAATACTGATATTTTGTATACTATTGCAATGCAAGTGTCTTTAATAGTGATATTTTGTATGTAATTTTGTGATATTTTGGCACGATTGATCATGGACCTGCTGCAACAATAGCCAGCTCTGATCCTTTCAGAGAGGTATGTGAGATTACAATAATATAGATTGGTTATTCAAATCATCTTTTATAGTTTTCATTACCATCTCATCATAAATTAGGTCATTTAGAATAATATAGATTGGTTATTGTAAGCATCTTTTATAGTTTTCATAACCAATTCATCATCATTCAGGTTGTTTAGATTAATATAGATTTATTAATCTAAGCATCTTTTCTATTGCGACAATATAGATTTATCATTTGACAAATTTTGTGATATTTTTGGCACGATTGGTCATGGACCTGTTGCAATAATAGCCAGCTCTATTCCTTTCGGAGAGGTATGCCACAAATTACAATAATATAGATTGGTTATTCAAAGCGTCTTTTATAGTTTGCATTACCATCTCATCATCAATTAGGTCATTTAGAATAATATAGATTGGTTATTCTAAGCATCTTTTATAGTTTGCATTACCAATTCATCATCATTTAGGTTGTTTAGATTAATATAGATTTGTTATTCTAAGCATCTTTTCTATTGTGACAATATAGATTTCTCATTTGATAACTTTTGTGATATTTTGGCATGATTAATCATGGACCTGTTGCAACAATAGCCAGCTCTAATCCTTTTAGATAGGTATGCCATAGATTACAATAATATACATTGGTTATTCTAAGCATCTTTTATATTACATTTCCATCTCATCATCAATTAGGTCATTTAGAATAATATAGATTGGTTATTCTAAGCATCTTTTATAATTTGCATTACCAACTCATCATCATTCAGGTTGTTTAGATTAATATAGATTTGTTACTTCTAAGCATCTTTTCCATTGTGACAATATATATTTTTCATTTGAAAACTTTTGCAATATTTGTGGCATGATTGATCATGGACCTACTACAACAAGAGACAATTCTGATCCTTGCAGAGAGCTATGTGATAGATTACAATAATATAGAGGTAGCAGCAATAAAAATTGAATAACTTTCACAAAAAAAGGAGATACACCCTAAAATTTGATGTAGGTTAAAGCTAACTTGTAGGACCACAAATTCCAAAAATTTCACAGTATTAGGAGCTTGTACGGATCTGTACAACAACAAAAAGTAGAGAAAAACTAGTAATTTTCTAGAAATCAACATTGCTTTTGTATTGAAATCCACCAAATTTCCTTCAACCAGCCTATTTATGAACCTTGAAGAGATTTATATACATTTTTTGAATTCAAATAGACTCCCCAACGTCCACAACCACCTTTTCAACTACCAAGACCCTTCATTTTTCTTAAAAATTGCTAAAATTGACAACTTTTTGTGAATAATGCACTTTTATGCAACTTTGCTTTCCAGGACACCTATGATTAGTAAAACTAGTCAAACACCTTTATTTCAACCCTACTAAAACTTTTAGACTCCTATCTTGTACTTCCCTTTACAATTTTAATAATCTTCCTTCAAAAGACTACATGCCAATTTTGACAATTTTGAAGCAAGAATGCGTTTTTGGCATATTGGACCCCTAGACTCAAAACTTCAACTTAATACACCTTAAATGGTCTTGATTGACCTTATTTAGCATAAATAGATCACACCTAACCTCTCAACCTATCAACCTTCAAATTTGTAATCTTACAAATAGTAGATTAGGTGGGAAACTAGAGAGGAAGAGTTGATGGTGAGTGGCCTAGTGAAGGCTAGAGAAGAAGAGTTTGAGGAATATGGTGTTAGGATAGGGATTGTCCTTGGTTGTCATATTTGGTTGTGTGGCAGATGTATGCTACTATGGGGATGGTTCTAAGCATAAAAAACCTAAGAAATATTGTGAAGAGAAGAGTTGAAGGGAAAAGATACATGTATAGTTGGCAAAAGCTCATGGAAGAGCATGAAAAAAAGATGCTAATGTATGGATGTTTAGCTTTGTGTACTGAATTTTTGTGTGCAGGTTTCAAAGCTTGGGAAACACCATTTTTAGGTTTCAATGAAGACAAAAAGCAGCAAGAAGATCCATTTGAGAAGGATCAAGCATGGCAAGACCAAGACAAAGCAAAGCATGAAGGGTACAAGATCCCTTGGAGGAATATTTCCATCCAAGTGACTTGGAGCAGGTTTGAAGGGATTGTGAAGAAGATAGGAGAAAACCTATGGAGTGATTTATGGGGCATAAATCTATTGTACTCGGGGAGTATGGTGCAGGAGCACCTAAAACATGTAAGCTTGAATGAATTGACAAGGCCATTCCTCCTTTTGTATAGGTTTTACCTTAGAGGAATGGGCCTAAATTAGATCAAGGTAGGCGTAGGAAAAAGTTTTTAGGGGTGATAAATGGATTAGAGTGGTTTGAGAACGCTGCCCTGTTAAGAAACACAAATTTTTATACCTTTTGAGTAAGGCTAGAGAGTTAGTTTTTGAGAAGTTGAATGAAAATAGGTTGGAACTTGTTGGAAATTTTTGGAACATGTGTATTTAATTTTGTTTAAGAGGTTTGAGTGATTAAGAGTAAAAGTGTGAAACCCCTAGTTGGAAGGGGCAAAAACAAGGGAAAATTGGTGATTTTACAAAGAAAGTGTAAGAAAAATTATGGGGCAGCATAATACAATGATGTTTTAAGTTTAAGTAGACAAAATTAAGAGGGAATGAAGTGGTTTCAAGATTGAGTGAGGTCAAAGCATACAAGTTCTAATAAGCCCTAGTTAAGAGGAAGAAAAGTGAGTGTTTGGCACATGAGGGTCTTAGAGAGAAAATGGAGACCTAAAAGTTGCAAAATATTGTGTTTTGAAAGTAGTTTGAAGACTATTTGGAGGTCTTTTGAGTTTTTGATAAGGTTAAAGGTCATTTTCTTTGAAAAAGAGGCCTAATTGAGGCCTATTTCAACACTAGGAGCCAAGCATGGTCAAGTTGTTCCAAAGGAGTGAACATTGAGTCTTTAGTATGTGAAAGAGGACCTTAATGGGTGTCTAGATTGGTGAATAGTAGAGAAGGTTGTTTTGAAAGGTTGTGAGTTAAGTAGGGAAAAGTGGTCTTCCTGACCTATAAGAAAAATCTAGTGAATAGTTGGAGAAACTAGCAAAGAATGGTATTGTGAGTAAAGAATGAATTGAAACTCATTGAATGGTGAGGACAAGTTGTTTTACTACCCTATTTTGCATCAAATGCTTTGATAAACATGTATGAAAAATGTGGTAGCATAGACAAGGCAGTGAGTTGTTTGAAAAAATGCCTCAATGAAACGAGGTCTCATGGTGATGGAATGCCATGACAATCAACAAGGCAGTCAACTATTTGAAAAAGTACCTCAAAGAAGGTTGATCCCACAAAGTTGGTTTACAATTTCTGGGAGATTCTTATTTTTTCTGAAATCACATAGTTTTAGAAAATATAATGATTTAAGCCTTTAAAAGTTTCATTTAAAGCATTCCAATTGAAGATGGTTTGATCAAACTACCTTAGATCAAACCCCCTTTGATATAACCCTACTAGTTTTAAACCATACCTATAACAAAGTCTCCTTTACACCTATCAAAATGCTGATAAAAAACAACTTTTGATTTACCTTTTTGGGGATCAAATGAATTCATTTAAAATTTATTTTTGTAAGTATGTAGTCCTTATTATAAGCTTCCCAAAAAGTATAATTTTAAATAAATTTAATTTAATTTCTATATTTATTTTTTATTTCTTGTGAATGTAGGTTTTTCATTGAAAATCAAACTCTCTATTCTGCACAGTGGAAAAATAGAATATTTTCAAAAAAAAAAATGAAAATATGAGTACACCAAATATTTAAGTCCTTGATCCAACAAAAAAAATAAAATTGAATTTCGATACATACAAAAAAAGTTACGCATTATACAGTCGCGCTATGCCTAAATTGTAATTGGTTTGACTTCGAAAATTGATTAAAGAAAAAATATTAAATAAATTACTATCTAACCAAGTGGAATCACTAGATATGGGAGTTACAAATCTAAATTTGAAATAATTAGAATTTATCCTTCACGGAAAAACAATTATGCATTATATAGAGAGCGTCACTTTTTTAAAATGTTGTTTTCTAAAAAAAACTAGTTTTTGAGGGAGATGGAAAAAGAAGTGCAATCTGATTCCAAGAATTTTGAAAAAAATATATTTAGAATCTATAGATAAAATTTCACAAAACCCTAGTTTTCATCATCAAATTACCATTTAGTCAGCTTATAGGTGCTCGAAAAGTGAAGATTTCCGCTTAAAAAAAATATTTTAGTGTCCAATTTGGCTCTAAAATTGTAAAAACCACTATTGTGGATCATTCGTAATGAGATTCGTTGGTGATGGAATGCCATGAGAATCAAAATTGATTTTGATTGTCATGGCATTCCATCACCATGAGACTCCTCATTTCTTTGAGGCATTTTTCAAATAGTTCATTGACGTTGAGTCTATGCTATTGCTTACTATTATGCTTTGATAGGATTTTTCCAAGCACCCATAGCTTGTTTGAAAGCACTTTTTTTAGGATTTTAGCCATAGCAACAAGCCAGTGAACTATTTGATAAAAATATTTGGTAGAAATATATGAAAAATGTGGTAGCATGGACAAGGAAGTGGACAGTTTGAAAAAAAGCCTCAAAGAAATGTGGTCTCATAGAATTCCATGACAATCAAATGCAATTGACAATTGCTCCTAGTTATTAGTTATGCAATGTGAAGTAATTTCCTAATTGCTTAGGTTGAATTTGTAAAAACTATATTGTAATTGAAATTTTTCATCTATCAACATCTAGTTGTTAGTTATGCAATGTGAAGTAATGATTTGAGTTTGAAAGATGTGCAATGCAATGTAATCAATGATATGAATATATACTACATAATATAACCATTCTTTAAATGCTATTGTACATTGATATTTAACCATTGCTCAAAATTAAATTTTCAAAGAATTTAATCATGCACACGAGGAACAAATTAAATTTTGATTGTCAACTTCTATATATCAAATTATCCAATAATCAAGTGTATGTACATATACAAAAATGGCATCAACACCAACTCAAACAATTTTTTACAAAATGTGGCATATGCCATCTCAATATTTATTCAAAATTTACATGCCAAAATGTCTATCTCATCCTAAACTACCAGTGGATCATCAAAATGGAGCCTCTTTGAAGCACTCTTTGGCTCTGAAGGTAGTTGCACAAGAAAAATTCAAACCACAATTGAGATTATTTATACTATATAATTTAAAATTGAATAATTAACATCAAAATCAATATACATTGAATTTTAATTGAACTCTAAAATTGAAATCTTGATTACCTGAAATATACATCTCTTCAAAGGGTCAGGAGTCCTAGAATATGCCCCTCTCAAAGAAACAACCAAACCAACTTTTGAAATGTCACTCTAAATATGTGAACAAAAACATAAAATTTATCCAAGTTAACATACGATTGTTGGTAATAGAAAATATTTACCAAACACAAAATAAAATAAACACATACCTCTTTAGGCCGATCTTTTTCTTTATCTCCTTCAAGTGTTTCGACACCTTCTCAAGTTTTTTCAACACCTACTCCTTGAGGTGTTCCAATACCTACTCCTTTAGGTGTTGTGACACTTGTCAACAATGATGTATAGATCATAAGCACCTGTACATAAAAATGGCAAGTACATAGAAAACTACCAATCTATGTCGATGTATGTATAATCAATATAAGTTCTTAAAAATCTTAATTCAATCCAATTTGAGTTCAATTACCTTCCCCTTATCTAAGTTTGCACCTCCATAGTCTGGACAAGGCTGCACCTCGCTCACACTAGGTATTTCTTACAAGAGGAAAATACTTGATAAACATATAAGTTATTATTTAATTTCATTAATGACATTTCAAATGACAACAAGTATATAATAAAAAATTTAAATGAGTGAGTTCAAAAATATATACTGTGTGCATGTCGAGGCCAAATGAAATGGACCTCAAGGAGCTATCATTCACTTGTGTAAGCTCCTCCTTAGACATCAACTATTCAATAGACCATGTAAATAAATATTAGTACTTGATACTATCTCTTATTCATATTCATTTAAAAACAAATGAAAGTTATGAATTTACAACTTAAATCTTACCTGTGTCACTATTCCAATGTCCCCCTCTCTAGCAAGAGAGGACTCTGTAGGGTGTGCTCCACTCCTTTGCGTTTGATCTATAATGTCCATATGATGGAGGTCATAATTAGAAGTGTCCAAGGGATGCTCAGCGGGTTGTACAAGAGGACCCAAGCATATCTGGTGGCATGTAGTGCAAGTATGTGGCACACAAATATGTGGACCGGAGGAGGATGATGTAGCAACACTCGAGCCATTCCCAACATCACCAGAATATGGCTGAGCTACTGTAGAAGCATGCAAAACCAAAAGACCACTCAAAGGGTGAATATCCTAAATAGTCTATGTGGCTGCATCCTGGATAATATCTGGATGATATACTAGAGGTGGCAGAGGAATGGGAGGAGGGGGGACAAATGGGCGCAAGACTACTCTAACTGCCCTTGGTCTATCTTGGGGCATACCTCCACCGACGCCCTGGAAGGGTTTAATGTCAAAGTAATTGACATGATTCCCTAACACAAACTTAGCCTATAATTTTTAAATAAAGTAAAATGGTATATCACAATTGTTATTCGGTGGTTTATCAAAAACCATACACCAAAGATCCCAAAAGCTATATGCAATGTCCTTATTCGGGCACCATTTTATAGAAATTTTTGGTTTATTAACATTAACTGGAAAACCGGTGTGGGGGTTAACGAATAAAGAGGCTATTTGGGATTTTGTTATTTTGAGATCTTTCACATCATCGTAAGACAATCCACATGAGTAATATTCCCTCATGTCTTCTCACCATGAATGAAAGGTATTATGTTGGGTGGAGAGGGTTTCTATATTTTTAATTATTTCCTTCAATGTGTTTGTCATCTTGGATAATCGAGGGATTATCTTATAAACATCACAAATGCCCCTTAATTGCTCCAATTTTTCAACAATTAAGTCTTCAACTGATGGTTGTGGAGGTGGTGGAGCATTTGGCATTTGTGCATTTTCATTCTCAACCATAATACTTGATTAAAGTTAAAAACTAATTAATCTAATTGAAATTACACAATATAAATGAAATTATTGTAAAAAAAACCTAGTTTTTAATCAAAATCCAAAAAAAAACCCTACTTTTTAACAAAAATCCATAACAAACTCTAGTTTTTAATAAAAAATACATAAACACTAGTTTTTAATCAAAATCCATAAAAAACATTAATTTTTAATAAAAATCCATTGTAAACTCTAGTTTTTAATAAAAATCAATAAAAAACCTTTTTTCTATTAAAATTCCATAAAAAAATACTTAAAATTATACAAATCTAATAGAAAAATCGATTAAAACAAAAAAAATCCAAAAACTTACCTTCAAAATCAGATATCTGCTCAAATCGGATATCTAATATCCAAACATTGCTCTCACTATGCGCCCTCAGCTCTTTAAAATGACTAAAATGATTTTTAAAATGTCATTGTTATGTATTTATAGCTGATTCAAATCAGATATCTGATTTGGATCAGATATCTGATATGTACTTCTTTCCTTGGACATTGCTTTGGAGTAATGTACTGACACCCAAGCCAAAAAAAAGTCAACTCAAGATTTTCATGTTTTTGGGTCAATGCAAAACACAACTTTTTTCACATTGCCACTTTTTTGGCCCATCATGATCCTACACATACCCCTATACATTAAAACCTCAACCCTCAATTCTCAACCCTCAACCCTTAATCCCTTAACCCTCAACCCTTAAACCCTCAACCCTCAACCTCTATACCCTCTACCCTATACATTGGACCCTCAACCTAATCCTTCAACCATATACCCTCAA
>VDFB02188635.1:120320-135894 GCA_007258455.2 Sequoia sempervirens
TCCTAAAGCAAAGAGAGAGAGAGATAGGAGAGGGAGAGAGTGTGAGAGAGAGAGAAACACAAAGGGAAGGAGGTGTTTCGTATAAAAATGGCCCCTTGTCATTTTCATGGCCTTTTAGGCCTTGTTTCATGGTGTTGGAATTATGTTCCTTTGATTTTATGCTATAACATGGCTTGAACATGCTTATTTAGGTACTAAAATTCAAAAAATGACATCTTCTGAAGGTGTTGTGAAGTGCTGTAAGACATTTCTACATTCTTCTAGACTCTATTTAATATAATTTACCTAAAAATCACCTTTTTGCTCATCAACAAGTCCTATATTGAAGTGTTGTAAAGTCTTGTAACAAGCCTTCATGCTTTTCTAGGCACATCTTCACTATTTACACATTTCTCATGCTTTATTTTGTATTTTTATGCCCTCATATGACTTAATTAAGTGTATTTTTGAATGTTATCCCAAAAAATAACATTAAATACAACATTATTCCTGACATTTGTTTTTAGGTCCTAGGTGGGACCCATTCGCCATGGGTGGCGAATGAGTCCTCCTTGGCCCCAAATTCAAAATATTTTAAATTTCCTTTTGAGATTTTATTCAAAATCACCTAATGTCAGCCTGTGATTAGGTATGAACAGATAGTAAGGCACAAGAATTGTATAAATAGGCATTTTACATTACATCTCCTATAATCAATTCATTCAATCAAATTCAATCACACATCACATTCAATCATTTTACATCATCAATTAAAGCACTTTTCAAGCACTTTGAAGCTACCATTGACATTACTTCAGACTTGCATTATCAAGAGTTAGGTGAATTCATATCATTTGCATGTTATTACTTTATCTTTCTCTTGCATTTCATTATCTTTTCAAGGGTTTAATTACCAAAAGTGGGGTTTGACCAAGGCAAATCCCTATTCACTAACCCTAATCATTTTTCCCATTTTACTTGTGTATTTGCAGCATTTTGTTAGCAGATTTGACAGGTTATTAGGTGTTGAAGATTTTTTTTATGTCAACTAGGTGCTTCAAGTCAACATAAGTCAAATTCAAGCTTGGAGAGAGTTATTTGTCCATTTTTTGCATATTTGACTTCAGCAACCTGACAAGTAGACATTTCTAGATCTGGTGTTGCAGAGTTGTCTCCTATTTTTTCAAAAAAATTAGCGAGGATTGATTCACCACCTATGGTGAATGAGTCCCACCTTAGGACTGGAAACTTGAGTTTTGTCAGATTTTAGATCCAGACAGATAAAAATCAACTCATGATAGTTTTTCATCAGTAGGTGGATTGATTTGCCACCCAGGGCGAATGAGTCCCACTGTGAAAAATCAATAAAATTTACCAACATTCCAAACATTCTAGAAAGCTCACACATCATCCAGGTGCACTCAGATTTACCCCTGTACTCTTTGTTTTGCATAATTTCTTCATTTTCATAGTTGCTTGCATATCACAATGTGTTTTCAAACATAGCTTAAATTTCACTTTTGCATTCATTCTAGTTCATTTTAATCAGTCAATTGCATTTAATAAAGTTCATTTACATCATATCACATTGCACACATCCTAATTTGAATGAATCATTAGCATTTTTAGACCTAAATCTCTCTCCTTTTAGGTGAAAAACCCTAGAAGTGCAAGAGCAAGCATTTGGGTTCCCAAAAATTTATGTTTCATTTTGGTGAACCCAAATTTTGAACATATTAAACTTCTAATTGCATTCATATCTTGCATCCTAGTTTTCATTTGCATTATCATTCAATTAGGGCTTTGATTTGTTATTGTATTCTAGGACCTTTCATTTTGCATTAGTGAAATATTCATTTAGTTTTCATTTTTACATTCAATTTCACCGAAAAAAGTAAAAATTGGCATTCTGCATCTATAATTGCATTCTGTAGAAAATTTAAATCATCCTTAAAATTCTAAAAAACACAAAAAATTGCATCCTGGGACTCATTCGCCACCCAGGGTGAATCAGTCCCTCTACACTTTTTAGACAATATTTCTACATTTCTTTTGACATTTTTCTACATTCCTATTCCTTGTTCCTGCATTCTATTTTCAGTTACAGATTCTCTTTTTTTCCTCATTTATTGCATCTTAGTTTATTGGCATCATGGAATTTTCTTTCAATAAGTTTTGGAATTCCTTAAAATCATTGGTAGACATGTCCAACTATACCTTTTGTTGTGACCATAATGACCTTGAACAACTGCATGATCCTTTAACTCCTCATGATGTAGACATCATTAGAGAAGATGATGTTAGCATGAACAAGTTCTACAATGATTTCCTTAACAACCTCGAAGCAAATGCAACCTTTTACCCCTGTATGAGATCACAATAACTTACTACTATTACACCTCATGATCACTTTTCATATTTACATCCTGAAGTCAACATAGGACCTAAGGTTCCTCCCTCAAGTGGACCTAGTTCCTCTCAACCAACACAATCCCAACGATTCTATGAGCACAATGTCATGAACATTCCTATCAACCTTGAAGAAACATATGGTAAAGGATTCACAATCTTAAGTAAACAAGGTTGTAACACAAAATATGAACATGAAATCCATCAACTTCTTGAACAACAATCAACTAAAGTACATACAACAATATTATGATATCAAGATCCTTCTCATCTTGATAGACATCCTCTTCAACCTAGGAGAATTTAGGATGCTAGTACAGTGGTCTTGAATCCTTCTCCTAACTTGAACATTCCCCTTCCACGTGAATAGCCATTCTCTCCTAATGACAAGGATGTTAGGATCCCTATGCGTCCCCTTCCTCCTTCTATTCATGAAAAAGGAGAACCTAGTAAACACAAACGACCATACAAATTGAAGAAGATAAAATTTCCTACGCATCCTCCACCTGAATGTGAAAGGAGACTTCAACTGCTTTTAAACAAAGTTCTTATACTTTTACCACCTTCCAATAGGTTAGTCATCTATCTCGACGATTCCCATATACCATATTGCAAATATTATCGTATTCTTGGACATCAAACAGAAGAATGTCAGACATTGAAGGACATACTGGATAAGTATTACCTCACTGATATTGATTGTTTCCTTGTCATACCTTAAACCAATCTAAATCCCTTTGTCATGCCATAGTTGTAGAAATTCATATTCTCACTATTGCATGATCCTTTCCCCTCACCCATCTCAGCTCATTCTTGCCTTTCCACTTTGTGGGGGGTAAGACATTGTGAGCCTTGTCCTTGTAATGCATTTGTTTTTGTCTCTTAGCCATGTTATTCCTTTTCCGCTTGTTTATCCAAAATTGAGAAACCAATAACTTAGTTAATGGTTGACTTGCATTTCCATTACTTTTCCTTTTTCTTTTTCTTTTCATATGCGTATCGTGTTCCCCCATATCGTGTGTTTGATGTTTCCTCTCTTTGTACACTTATTCTATTCGTACCTTTATTTTTCTATTTGCCACGCTTTGTTTTGTGTTTTCCTTTTAGGGATGACGCAAAGCGTAGAGATGCCCTATGTCTCTTCCATGTTGACCCAAACAGTCCTTGTCTTTTTCTCTTTTCTTTGTTTTGTGTTTTCCTTTTGGGGATGACGCAAGGCATTGAGACCAAAATGTCTCCTTCATGTTGACCCAAAAGCATTTTCATTTTCTTTTGCCTTTTCATTTTCATTTTTCTTTCACTTGTGTTCTCGTTTTGGGGATGATGCAAAGCATCGAGACCACAATGTCTCTTCCATGTTGACTCAAAACAGACTTTATTTTCCTTTATTTTCTTTCTCTTTGTATCATTCTTCTAGTTCTATGTGTATTTGGGGAATGATGATAGTTTTGAACTCTTTCATAACAACATTGCAACAATGAGCATACTAACCCCAAATCCATAGATCCCTTATGTGTTTGGTGTATTTTCTTTTCTGGGGGGCAACTTCCTTTCTTTCTTTTTCATTTTTTTTAAAATGACACAACCTAACTTTGAAACATATGACTTGGCATAGAGCTTTCCAAGTTGGCTCTCATGTCTTGTTTTCTTTTTGCATTTTATTTTCTTCTCTACTTTCAAGTAATTGCTCACAGAATGATTTGTATCAATTCCTTTAAAGTGGGGGGCATACATTACCATTATTTCATTGTGCATTCATGCTTCTTAGTGTAGCCTTGTCGTTTATGTGATGCATTTGTCACTTTGTGGATGACATTGGGTGTGATGTCCTTCATAAGTGTGATCTATCTAAGCATACTACATTCCTCTTGGTGGCCTAATGCGATGCACTACATCCCCTAAGTTGTGAATATACTATTCTTTGATTGGTCCTCTCTTGGAGACATTAGACACAATTTTTCCTAAGTGACTGACCTTGCATAAACTAAACAAGACTCCTTCAAACATTTTACAGTTTACATTTTTCCATTTTTACATTCTACATTTTTTCCAACTTGCATAACGCAACTTGCATGACTATGGTACCCTTTGTCTTTTTTTTCTTGGAATTTTTCTTTGTGGCACCTTGTTAAAGTTATCAAGTGGTATAGCTTTAACATGGTTGAGTGGGAAGCCCAACTAGTGGCATGACTTTTCCCCATAGCCACTTTTGTATTTTGTGAGTGAATACCAACTAGCGTATGTATTTTACTTTTTGGGCTTTCTCTTTTTCAAACAATCAACTGAGATCTAATCCACAACTAGTTGGATAGACAATCGAAGCTTCATCTAATTCTTCTCAACACTTGTGTGTTCCTTTGTTCTTATGTTTAGTTTTCCATGGGATCTTCATCTTGTGGCCTTGATCATCCCTCTTGATTGTTGTATTCCATCTTGCTAACATAAGTGCATTTGAACCCTCCCCCTTGATGTTCATGGCTACTTTAGTGTGAGTTTGAAGTACGTTTATCCTCTCACTAAAGTATGGGCTAAATGTGCCATAGAAAAATGGCCCCTTGTCATTTTAATGGCCTTTTAGGTTTTGTTTCATGGTGTTGGAATTATGTTGCTTTGATTTTAAGCTGTAACATGGCTTGAACATGCTTATTTAGGTACTAAAATTCAAATAATGACATCTTGTGAAGGTGTTGTGAAGTGTTGTAAGGAATTTCTACATTCTTCTAGACTCTATTTAATACAATGTACCTAAAAATTTCCTTTTTACTCATCAACAAGTCCTATATTGAAGCGTTGTAAAGTCTTGTAACAAGCCTTCATGCTTTTCTAGGCACATCTTCACTATTCACACCTTTCTCATGCTTTATTTTATCTTTTTATGCCCTCATATGACTTAATTAAGTGCATTTTTGAATGTTATCCCAACAAATAACATTAAATACAACATTATTCTTGACACTTGTTTTTAGGTCCTAGGTGGGACCCATTTTCCATGGGTGGCAAATGAGTCCCCCTTGGCCCCAAATTCAAAATATTTTAAATTTCCTTTCAGGATTTTATTCAAAATCACTTGGTGTTGGCCTGTGATGAGGTATGAACGGATAGTAAGGCACAAGAATTGTATAAATAGGAATTTTTCATCTCCTACAATAAATTAATTCAAGCATTCAATCACACATCACATTCAAGCATTTTACATAATCAATTAAAGCACTTTTCAAGCACTTTGAAGCATCCATTAGCATTACTTCAGACTTGCATTACCAAGAGTTAGGTGAGTTGATATCATTTACATGTTATTACTTTCTCTTTCTCTTGCATTTCATTATCTTTGCAAGGGTTTAATTACTAAAAGTGGGGTTTGACCAAGGCAAACCCCTATTCACTAACCCTAATCATTTTTTCCCTTTTGCTTATGTATTTGCAACATTATTTTTGCATATTTGATAGGTTATTAGGTGTTGAAGATTGATTTTTATGTCAACTAGGTGCCTCAAGTCAACATAAGTCAAATTCAAGCTTGGAGAGAGTTATTTGTTTGTTTTCTGCAAATTTGACTTCGAGAACCTGACAAGTAGACATTTCCAGATCTGGTGTTGCAAAGTTGTCTCTTCATTTTTTAGAAACTTGGGAGAGGAATGATTCACCACCTATGGAAAATGAGTCCCACCTTAGGACTGGAAACTTAAGTTTTTTCAGATTTTAGATACCGATGGATAGAAATTAGCTCCCGACAATTTTTCATCAGTTTGTGGACTGATTCACCACCCAGGGTGAATGAGTCCCACTATGAAAAATTAATAAAATTCACCAATATTCTAGACATTCTAGAAAGCTCACACATCATCCAGGTGCACTCAGATTTACCCCTGTACTGTCTGTTTTGCATAATTTCTTCATTTTCATAGTTGTTTGCATATCATAATGTGTTTTCAAACATAGCTTAAATTGCACTTTTGCATTCATTCTAGTTCATTTTAATCAGTCAATTGCATTTATTTAAGTTCATTTACATCATATCATATTGCACACATCCTAATTTGAATGAATCATTAGCATTTTTGGACCTAAATCTCCCTCCTTTTAGGTGAAAAACCCTAGAAGTGAAAGAGCAAGCATTTGTGTTCCCAAAAATCTATGTTTTAGGAGGAAAGTTGGGAGATTAAGAGGGAGGGAGGGAGAGTGAGAGGTAATGAGGGAGGGATAGGTAGAGAGAAGTATATAGGGAAGGAGAGATAGAGAGGGGGTAGGAGGGAGGGAGAGAGATAAAAAGAAGTAGAGAGGGGATGGGGGAGGAATAGAGGGAGAGAGAAGTGTGATAAAGATAATGAGAGAGAGAGGAAGGAAGGATGAAGGTGGATAGATTGAGAGAGAAAGGAGGGAGGGTGAGAGATAGGAAGAGAGGGATAGGTTAGATAGAGAGAAGTAGAGAGGGAAGGTGGTTGGGATGAAGGAAGAGAGAGAGATGCTATGATGAGCAAGCAAGTGATAGTGAACCACTCGTTTGCCAGTAAGGAGAGAGAGAAGCTCCCTTGAATGCAAAGATATGGTTCCCTAGAATTCCTGGCCCTTTAGAATAGTAGGGGTCGGGTGTGGAGGGATTATAGAGAACTATAGGGAATTCTAGCTACTCTTTGGAGGGAAGGAGGGAAGGAGGAAAGGAGAGAGGGATGGAGGGGGAGAGAGCTCGGTTAGATAGATAGAAGTATAGAGGGAAGGAGAGAGTACATGAGAGAGAGTTCTAGAGAATAAGGCATAAAAATGAGTGATAAATAGAGAGAAAGATGATACAACTTACTGATTACTGAAATCTGACCTCTTGATTATTGACATTTGACATGTTGATTACTAAAATTTGACTAAGTCTAAAATTTTTGAGATCTTCCAAAAACTAGAATTTTTATTATAACTCCTAGAGATCTGAAACCACTCTCAAACATCTTGAAACTATATATATGAAATATAACTTAAAGTATAAGAAAATAAATGTCCATATGTAAATGTCAACTTATACTTAAATGTTTATTTCATGTATATAGTTTCCCTGAAAGATAACAAGAAGAAAGAGACAAGAAAAAGAGAAGAAAAAAATTGCAATGTAGACCAAAATGTGAGCACGTTATAAGGCGCTTGTGTTTTGGAAATGTTTTCTTGATTTTAAAAAATGCACATTTTTTGAACTCAAAATGCGCGCATTTTTTTAAATTTAAACAATAACATGTGCGCGTTATAATGTGCTCGTGTTATGTTTTGGTAATGACTGATCCTAGGCTCGAACATTACCAATCCATAACGTGAGCGCATTTTACTATAACGCGCTCGCGTTTTCGCTATTTCAGGATGAAAAAGTAAATTGGCCACAAATTGGCTACCCATCTTCATGCATCTTCCCTCTACAACAAATTTGAAGCTTTAGGGTAGAAAACTAGGGTTTTCACAGGTCTTCAAGCTCACTTCTTATTCAAGATCTAACATTGCAAAGAAATTATCATGGATTCCTATGGAGAATCATGGAGAAATCTAGGTTGAGGAGATGCAAATAGCCATCAAATCACACCTTATGACTTGATTTCAAAGTGATTCCATCTTCCATCTTCTCTCTATCTTCATATTAAGGTTTGCATAACATTTGCATGTCATTTATATTCACTTGAAATTTTGTAGGGTTTCTTGGATTGAAGTATTGCATCATTCAAATCACATTTACTTATCTTATTCTAGCACATTAGAATAGGGTTTTGTCTTACTTCAAATTTTTCTAGTCTTAGACACACTTAGGGCTAGGGTTTTATGCATATTTTTTTCATTCAAGGTTTGATTACAAAATTATGGGTTTGACCAAGGAAAAACCCCCATTAGACAACAAATTCAAAGCTTTTTTATAAGTATTTTTAGAGATTCCAATCTGGGTTCCCGTCAAAAAGTGTTGTGTAGGTGACAAAGTGCAGGTCTGAAACTTCAAATTAAAGAAAACAGAAAAGGGACTAATTCTCCATGGATGGTGAATGAGTCTCACTGGAGGTGCCTATCGGAGTTGAATGTAGATTCTAGTACCCATTTGAGAGAAATCAGATTCTGGGTAGAAACCCTAACCTGGGACTGATTCGCCCTGGGTGGTGAATGAGTCCTAGTCAGTCAAAAAGTCAACATTTCTAGTTCCTTAAAGTATTTTCCAGTCTTCATCAGGCTTACAGATGCACACTTTCTGTTTTACAACTTTCTGTTTGGTTCTATTTGCATTTTTGTTCATCCTTTTAGGTTTCTTGCAAACAACATTGTATTTTCAAACATTTCATATTTCTTAGTTTTGCATACATAATCACTAATATTTTTTAGTTCTTTGCATTTAGGCATATTACATTTTTATCACATCCCTCTTTGAGTGTAAACACTACATTTTGGCCCTAATCATATCTCCTTTTAGGTGGAAAACCCTAGAAGGAGCATATAGCATTAGGTACCCAAAATCTTTGTTTTCAAACCTTAATCAATTGCACCATTGGTTGGGACTCAATAATATGGATTTTTGTGGCCCTATTTTTGTTAATATTTTTATTAAAAACAAGGGGATTTAAAGATGAAAATATAACATTTGCATGCTATCCACTGGGCACTCTTGAAAGATATTGCCAGTGGGGGTAGGATTTTTCTTTTTTCTATTGGCCAAAAGTGGTTTGTTGGAAATGGTAGACCCCCTCTCTCTCTTTCAAAAGGAAAAATATGTAGGGTGAAATTTGGGATGTTTTACAATTAAATTAATTATTTCCAAAGATCAATATCAAGTGAAAAACTAGAGTATTAAAAATATGATGTATCTTGAAGTTGTTATAACATTAGGGGTAGGATTTCTCTTTTTTCTATTGGCCAAAAGTGGTTTGTTGGAAATGGTAGACTCCCTCTCTCTTTCAAAAGGAAAAAGGTGAAGGGTGAAATTTGGGATGTTTTAGAACTAAAATGTATTATTTCCAAAGGTCAATAAGGGTCTATGCAAGATCATGGGGGTCCAAAAAGTGGCGATGTGAAGAAAAAGGCGTTTTTAATTTGCTCAAAAATGTGAAAATCTACTTTGACTTTTTCTAGGGTCAAGTAGAAAGTACATGGTGCCATAGTAGACACCATACCTCAATAGATATCCATTCTCCATTTCAAGACATATATCCTTTATATAAGATGGATATCTGTTTAGAAATGAATATATCCCTTTGCTATCTTCTAATGTGTTAACATATACTCTAGTAGTGCTTGTTACAAAGTCTACTCTCGAGACAAATGTCTTTAAGAAATATCATCCTGAAGTAGGGAGTCTTAATTCTATCCCTTCTACCTATTATTTTGAATCAAACACATGTCTTGGTGAGAATTGGGGATCCTTGAACTTTATTGAATCTTATATCGGGAAGTATAAAGTAAACCCTATCCACTTAGATCTTCCAAAAAATTTATTCCCCTCTACTAAGAAAGATTATTGTCCTCCTCTTGAGAAGGATGATCATACTTTGGCTATGGATAATGGTGATTATATTTCCATTAAAAAGGATGATTATGTCACCATAAAGGAGTGTGATACCTATAGCATGAATTATGCTCTTTACATTAATCTTCCTTTCCAAGAATTACAGTCATGTTATGGCCCAAGTTTCAATATATTTTATAAATTTGGTTATGGAGGTAAAGGTTGTTGGTGTAATGAACAAGTTATTAAAGTCTCCTTAGAATTTTATCCATGTAAATTTAAGATTGTACTTGGATACCACCCCACAAATTCTAAGGTGAAACCATGGTTGAATGTCAACATGATTTCCATTGAATCTCCTTCTCTTAAATTAATCCATCCTAAACATATTGAAAGTAAAGTAGATTCCAAGTAATTTCCTCTAGATATTTTCTCCTTGTATGAAGTGCTAGAATATTTCTTATGTGTCTACTCTAACTTACCTTCTTATCACTATAAACGATGATTCCCATATTTCTTGAATAAACATGCATATTTTTAAGAATCTGTTATGAGTGTTGATGAGAAGTCTCCTTTATCTACTGTGGATGATAATGTTCCTATGCCACATCTTGAGGACTACAGTACCCTCCTTAAAGGGGATACTTCCAATGTTCTCTTGGATCCTAGATCTTCTGATAAAGTGATTAAGATTAGAAAATTTCTCTCTTCAAAAGAATATAAACAACATAAATTGAGTTATTACATTATCATCTTGATATCTTTACTTGGTCATACGAGGACACATCTGGTATTGATGAATCCAAGGTAGTTCATAATATCGTCCTATGTCTCGATGCCAAGCTTGTTAAACAAAATATTCATAAAATGAGTCCTAAGGTTGCAAGTTA
Source organism: Sequoia sempervirens (assembly GCA_007258455.2). Lineage (NCBI taxonomy): Eukaryota > Viridiplantae > Streptophyta > Pinopsida > Cupressales > Cupressaceae > Sequoia > Sequoia sempervirens. The sequence goes on from VDFB02188635.1 coordinate 131,049, forward strand.
TTAGTCAAGAGTGAGATAGAAAAGCTTATAAAATATGGGTTTATCCATCCTATTTTCTATTCACATTAGATATTGAATATAGTCATTGTTAGTAAACCTGATGGTTGTATTCACATTTGTATAGAATTTCATGATCTCAATAAGGCTTCTCTTAATGATTACTTTATGTTTTCTAATATCAAGTGGACTCAACTACAAGCCATTCCTTATTGTCTTTTATGGATGGCTTCTCAAGCTATAATTAGATATGTATTAACCCAAAATATCAGTATAAGATAGCCTTCACTACCCCTTTGGGGTACTTTCTATTACATGGTCATGTTGTTTTGATTAAAGAATACATGAGAAACTTACCAATGGGTGATGACTCTTATCTTTCATGATTTTAGTCATAAGATCCTAGAAGATTACGTTGATGATATCTTGGCTAAGTCTATAACTCACCAAGATCACGTTGAAGATCTTCATCTTATCTTCCAAAGACTTTAGCTCTATAAGATGAGACTAAATCCTCTTAAGTGTTTCTTCGGCATAGATGATGATAATCTCTTAGGATTTTTTGTCTCCCATCATGGAATCAAAGTCGGCACAAATAAAATTGATGCAATTGTTAACATGCCTCTAGCTAGAAACATCTCTCAACTACGTAGTTTGCAAAGGAAGGTTTAGGTAATTCATAGATTCATTTATCAATTGGTTGATTGTACCCTTCTCTTCACATATTTTTTGAAGATAGATGTCAGTTTTTATGGGATGATGAGTGTGACAAAACTTTTGAGTCTACCAAAATATATTTGGCCAATCCTCCTATCTTGATGTCAGCTATGCAAGACAAGCCCTTTTTATTTTATATTTTTGCATCACCTCATGTCTTAGCAACTTTATTGGCTCAACATGATGATGGTGGTAAAGAAAGAGAGGTCTACTATATTATTTCTTTTCTTGATTATGAAACTTGATATTATGTCATGGAGAAACAATATCTTGCTCTCATTTTTGTAATGTAGAAGTTATAACATTATCTTCTCCATGAAAAACTTCATGTAATTTTAAAATGTGACCTCATTAAACATTTATTTACTAGAACTGAACTTTTGGGAAGGTTAACAAAATGGGTAATATTGCTCTCTGAGTTCAAAATCAAGTTCATAACTCAGAAAGAAATCAAAGGGAAAGTTGTTGTTGATCAATTGGTAGAAGCTCCCTCAAATCACTCCTTTCCTAATCTAGATTTATTTTTAGATGAAAATTTATTCACATTTGATCATGAATCTACATGGGAAATGCACTTCGATGGATCGATATGTCACCAAATTTGAGGCAGGTGTAGTTTTAATCTTTCCCAAAGGAAAGTCGGTTCCTCTATCTTTTTAATTAGAATTTCATTGCACTAATAACATCACTGAGTACGAAACCCTCATTGCTAGTTTGAATACTATAATAATATTAAACATTAAAAATATTCACAGTCATGGAGATTCTAAACTTATTGTAAATCAAATCACAGGAGAGTATCAAGCTAAGAAGAGTAATCTATCTCAGTATCAAGATTTTTCTTTATCCTTGCTTGATCAATTCTCTTCCTTTACCATAGACAATGTTCCTAGGAGATAAAATTGTCACACAGATGCAATGACAAGCACAACCTCCCTTATACCCTCAGATGATGGTGTAGAAGAGTACCACTTTGTGGTTTAGATTCTCCCTCTCTTATTGTCTCATATCAACCTGAATCTAATAGTCTTGTGTGTGCTCGCATAGACTTAGGGGAATGGTATTCTCACATCTATAAATATCTAAAGACTGGAAAATTTCTTGATGATGCAACTAAAAACATTTGCACTCGGATACGAAAGCTTTCAGCTCGATATATTATCCTATATGATGCTCTTTATTGAAAATCCTATAATGTCCTTCTTTGTCATCTCACTAAGGCTAAAATACCCCTTTCCCTTAAATAAGAAGCTCATTCAAGCTCTAGGAGTGGAAATTTCGGTGGTAAATCTTTAGTGCATAAACTGATTCATATGGGATATATTTAGCAAATGATGGAGCAAGACTCATTTACCTTTGTCAAGAAATTCCCTTAATGCCAACAACACAGTAACCTCATAGGATCTCCCATATAAGAGCTTCAGAATCAAACCTCTCCTTGGCCATTTGCAAAATAGGGGTTGGATATCATAGAAAAATATCACCCCCTTCTTCTAAAGGACATACTTTCATCATTACAGCTATTGATTACTTTACAAAATGGGTCGAAGCTATTCCACTCGGATCCACTAATGCTGAAGAAATCTATAATGGATGCAATGCTAGAGGAAGAAAATCACTCTCACAATCTCAACTTAACAAAACTCACTCAAATATTCCATGTCCATTCAATTAGGACTCTTTTCCCTTCACAAAACCTTAAATAAAAACCATCAAACTGAGAATAAAGCACAAAATCCCTTGAAGACTTCTTAAAACAATTTAAACAACATCAATATCACAACTCTAACTTATGAATTCTCAAAGGTGGACTGTCCTAATCCACAACTAGGCCTCTTTAGACCCCACCAATATACAACTTCACATTCCCAAGCCCAAATTCCTTAACCAATTCTCAATCACCCACAAGTATCCTAATGTAAAAATGGCCTTTTTAAAGGAATTATATCATGAATTATCAAATTCCAACTACCTTCTAACTACCTCCCAACATTTAGATGTACTTAACCTTTCACCTTCCTAATGTTGCTTTATGCAATTTTGTAAGTTTTGTATGACAACTTTTTCACATTTTTACAAAATTTGACCAAAATAGAATCAAATGATCATCTAATGATCTCAACATGTGAGAAATGACCCAAATGACCTTACTACAATGTTGAATCATCAAAATTTAAATCAAACTCCAAAAATTGGTCTATGGAAACATGATACTTCTAAGGTGCTCCTGGACCATTCTCTTGGCCAAAAGAATTTCAAGTCTGGAACTTAAATGTTGAGGGTTGAGGGGTTAAGGGATGAGGGTTGGGAATTGATGGTTGAGGGTTTAATGTATAGGGTAGAGGGTTTAAGGGTTTATGGTTTAAGGGTTGAGGGTCTAAGGTTGAGGGTAGAGGGTTAAGGGTATAGGGTTGAGGGTCCATTGTATAGGGTTGAGGGTTGAGAATTAAACCATAAACCCTAAACCCTCAAACCTCATCCCTATACCCTATACCCTAAACCCTAAACATTATCCTTGAACCCTTAACCCTATAATTAAATGTTAAACCCTACATTAAACCTTGTACCCTAAACCTTGAACCCTAAACCCTCAACCCTAAACCCAACACCCTTAACCCTATACCCAATATCCTAGACCCTAAATCCCTATACCTTATACACTTAACCCTACACCCCCAACCTTGAACACTATACATCAACCCTCAACCCTATACCTTAAACCCTAAACCCTACACCTTCAATCCTCATCCTTATACCCTATACCCTCAACCTTATAACCTAAACCCTGAGCATCATCCCTCAACCTTGTACTTAAACCATAAATCCTACATTTAGCCTTGTACACTAAACCCTAAACCCCAAACCTCAACCCTAAACCCAATACCCTCAACCCTATGCCCAATATTCTAAACCCTAATCCCTATACCTTATAAACTTATCCCTATACCCTCAACCTTGAACACTATCCCTCAACCCTCAACCCTCATCTCTATACCCTACACCCTCAACCTTATACCCTAAACCCTAAACATTATCCCTCAACCCTATACTTAAACAGAAAACCCTACACTCTCAAGCCTTAACTATATACCTTATACCCTTAACCCTACACCCTAAACCCTAATACCTATATCCTATACACTTAATCTCATATTGTCAACCCTAAACATTATACCTCAACCCTCAACCCTTAAACTTATACATAAATCCTAAACCCTAAACCATCAACCCTAAACCTAATATCCTCAACCCAATACCCTCAACTATATTCCCAATATCCTAAACCATAATCCATATACCCTATACACTTAACCTTATACCCACAACCATCTTTAATGTACAAAGTAGAGGGTAGAGGATTAAGGGTATAGGGTTGAGGGTCCAATGTATAGGGTAGAGGATATAGGGGCTGAGGGATTAGGGTTTTAGGGTATAGAGGGTAGAGGGTAGAGGGTTTAAGGGTTGAGGTTTTAAGAGTTGAGGTTTTAAGGGTTGGGGGATTAAGGGTTTAGGGTTGAGGGTAGAGGGTTTAGGGTTTAAGGTTTAGGGTTTAGGGTATAGGTTTGAGGGTATATGGTTGAAGGATTAGGGTTGAGGGTCCAATGTATAGGGAAAAGGGTATAGGGGCTGAGGGTTAAGGGTTTAAGGGTTGAGGGTTGAGGGATGGGGGTTGAGAATTGATGGTTGAGGGTTTAACATGTATAGGGTAGAGGGTTTAAGGGTTTATGGTTTAAGGGTTGAGGGTTGAAGGTTTAAGGTTGAGGGTAGAGGGTTGAGGATATAGGGTGGATGGATTAGGGTTGAGGGTTCATTGTATAAGGTTTAGGGTTGAGAATTAAACCATAAAACCTACACCCTCAAACCTCATCCATATACCCTATAACCTAAACCCTAAACATTATACCTAAACCCTTAACACTATAATTAAACACTAAAACTTAAATTAAACCTTGTACGCTAATCCTTGAATCCTAAACCCTCAACCCTAAACCCAATACCCTCAACCCTATACCCAATATCCTAAACTCTAATCCCTATACCCTATACAATTAACCCTACACCCCCAACCTTGAACACTATACCTCAACCCTCAACCCTATACCTTAAACCCTAAACCTTACACCTTCAACCC
>VDFB02188635.1:145997-189480 GCA_007258455.2 Sequoia sempervirens
TCTCCCTCTCTTCTTCCCTATCTACTCTCTATCTCCCAATAATTCTATCTACCTACCTCTGCATCCATCAAACCTTACCATTCTCTCTACACCTCTCTATCTCACCTTTCTCTCCCTCCCTACCTCTCCCTCCCTCCCTCATTCCCTCTCTACTTAGATTTCTATCTCTCCTCTCTCTCTACCTCTCCTTCCTCTCTACTTATCTTTATCTCCTCTCTCCCTCTCTCTCTACCTCTCCTTCCACCACTCTCACTTTCTCTCTATCTCACCTCTCTCCCTCACTACATCTCCCTCCCTCTCCCTCTCTCTCTACTTATCTATCCCCCTCTCCCTCTCACTCCAGCTCTCCATCTATCACAACCCACTCACTCCCTTCTCTCGATATTTCTATATCACCTCCCACTCTCCATCCATACCTTTTCCCTCTCCTCTACCTACCTTCTTCATCCATCACTTTAAGACTTCTACACCTCTATATCGCTTCTCCTCCCTCCCTATTCTCTCTACTCCCTCCTCTACCCTCCTTCCCTCCCTCTAATCTTTATCTCCCCTATCCCTCTCTCTCCCTCACCATGCCCTCCCCACCTTTTCTCCCATTCACTCTATCCTCCTCCTCCCTCCCCGCACCTCTCTCTCTCGGGCCTCTCTCACTCCTCCCTCAATCTCTCCCACTCTCCTCTCTATCTCACCATTCTCTCTCTTTTCCTCTCTCAGAACTCTACTTCTATGTCACCATCTCTTCTCTAATGTCTTTATCTCAATCTTATCCCACTTTAATTCTCCCTTTCCTCCCTCCTCTCCCCAAGCCCTCCCTCCCTCCCTCTATCTCTATCTCTCTCTACTTCTCTCTATCTCACCTATCCCTTCTCTACCTGCATATCCCTCCATCACTCCCTACCACACTCTCTCTATTGCTCTCTATCTCACCTATCTCTCACCTCCCTCTAGATCTCCCTCCATATAGCTCCCTCTCCTTCCCTCTCTACTCTCTATCTCCCTAGTCCCTCTACCTACCTCTCCATCCATCACTCCCTACCACTCTCTCTACACCTCTCTATCTCACTTCTCTCCCTCCTGTATTCTCTCTCTACTTCTCTCTCTCTACCTCTCCTTCTTTCTCTAATTATATGTATCTCCCCTAGCCCTCTCTCTCACTAGATGTCTCCCTCCCTACCATTTCCCCTATCTACTCTCTATCTCTCATCTCCCTCCCTCTACCTCTCTCTCTCACTCTCTCTCACTCCTCCCTCACCCTCTTTCTCTCTCACTCTCTCCTCTCTATATCACCATTCTCTCTTTCCCTCTCTGTAACTCTCTCCTCTATATTTCACCATTCTCTCTCTACTTATCTTTATCTCACCTATCCATCTTTACCTCTCCCTTCCTCCCCTCTCTCACCCACCCTCCCTCCTTCCCTCTATCTCTATCTCTATCCACTTCTCTCTATCTCACCTATCCCTCTCTACCTACATATCCCTCTATCACTCCCTACCATGTACTATCTTTACTACTCTCTATCTCACCTCCCTCTCTCTCCCTCCATACCTTTCCCTCCATCTGTCCTTCCTTATCTACTCTTTATCTCTCATGTCTCTCTACCTCTCCTTCCCTCTCTACTTATCTTTATCTCCTCTTTCCCTCCCAACTTCTCTCTCTCTCCCCAATCCCTCCCTCCCCCTCTTTCTCTCTCCCCCTATGATGGTTGAGGGTGTAAGGTTTAGTGTTTAAGGTATAGGGTTGAAGTTATAGGGTTAAGTGTATAGGGAATAGGGATTAGGGTTTAGGATTTATGTATAAGTTTGAGCGTTGAGGGTTGAGGTATAATGTTTATGGTTGAGGGTATGTGGTTAAGTGTATAGGGTATAGGGATTAGGGTTTAGGGTGTAGGGTTAAGGGTATAAGATATACGGTTAAAGCTCAAGAGTGTAGGGTTTTTTCATTTAAGTATAGGGTTTTAAGGGATAATGTTTAGGGTTTAGGGTATAAGGTTGAGGGTGTAGGGTTTAGGGTTTAAGGTATAGGGTTGAGGGTTGAGGGATAGTGTTCAAGGTTGAGGGTGTAGGGCTAAGTATATAGGGTATAGGGATTAGGGTTTAGAATATTGGGTATAGGGTTGAGGGTATTGGGTTTAGAATTAAGGTTTGGGGTTTAGGGTTTAGTATTCAAGGTTGAATGTAGGGTTTAGGGTTTAAGTACAGAGTTGAGGGATGATGTTCAGGGGTTTGGTTATAAGGTTGAGGGTATAGGGTATAGGGATGAGGGTTGAAGGTGTAGGGTTTAGGGTTTAAGGTATAGGGTTGAGGGTTGAGGTATAGTGTTCAAGGTTGGGGGTGTAGGTTTAAGTGTATATGGTATAGGGATTAGGGTCTAGGATATTGGGTATAGGATTGAGGGTATTGGGTTTATGGTTGAGGGTTTAGGGTTCAAGGTTTAGGGTACAAGGTTTAATGTAGGGTTTAGTGTTTAATTATAGGGTTAAGGGTTTAGGGATAATGTTTAGGGTTTAGGGTATAGGGTATAGGGATGATGTTTGAGGGTGTAGGTTTTATGGTTTAATTCTCAATCATCAACCCTATATAATAGACCCTCAACCCTAATCCCTCAACCCTATACCCTCAACCTTAAACCATCAACCACAACCCTTAAACCATAAACCCTTAAACCCTCTACCCTATACATTAAACCCTCAACCATCAATTATCAACCCTCGTCCCTTATTCCCTCAACCCTCAACCCTTAAACCCTTAACCGTCAACCCCTATACCCTCTACCCTATACATTGGACCCTCAACCCTAATCCTTCAACCATATACCCTCAAACCTATACCCTAAACCCTAAACCCTCTACCCTCAACCCTAAACCCTTAAACCCTCAAACCTTAAACCCTCAACCCTCAACCCTCTACCCTCTACCCTCTAGCCTCAACCCTCAACCCTCAACCCTAAAACCCTAATCCCTCAACCCCTATGTCCTCTACCCTATACATTAGACCCTCAACACTATACCCTCAATCCTCTACAATCAACCTTAAACCCTCAACCCTTAAACCCTAAACCCTCAAACCCTCTACCCTCTACCCTCTACTATGTACATTAAAGATGGTTGAGGGTATAAGGTTAAGTGTATATGGTATATGGATTATGGTTTAGAATATTGGGAATATAGTTGAGGGTATTTTGTTGAGGATATTAGGTTTAGGGTTGATGGTTTAGGGTTTAGGATTTATGTGTAAGTTTGAGAGTTGAGGGTTGAGGTATAATGTTCAGGGTTAAGGGTATGAGGTTAAGTTTATAGGTTATAGGGATTAGGGTTTAGGGTGTAGGGTTAAGGGTATAAGGTATATGGTTAAGGCTTGAGAGTGTAGGGTTTTTTGTTTAAGTATAGGGCTGAGGGATAATGTTTAGGGTTTAGGGTATAAGGTTGAGGGTGTAGGGTTTAGGGTTTAAGGTATAAGGTTGAGGGTTGAGGGATATTGTTCAAGGTTGAGGATATAGGGATAAGCATATAGGGTATAGGGATTAGGGTTTAGAATATTGGGTATAGGGTTGAGGGTTTTGGCTTTAGGATTGAGGTTTGGGGTTTAGGGTTTAGTGTACAAGGTTGAATGTACGGTTGAGGGATGATGTTCAGGGTTTAGGTTATAAGGTTGAGGGTATAGGGTATAAGGATGAGGGTTGAAGGTGTAGGTTTTAGGGTTTAAGGTATAGGGTTGAGGGTTGAGAGTATAGTGTTCAAGGTTTGGGGTGTATGTAGGGTTAAGTGTCTTATAGGGTATAAGGATTAGGGTCTAGGATATTGTGTATAGGGTTGAGGGTGTTTGGTTTAGGGTTGAGGGTTTAGGGTTCAAGGTTTGGGGTACAAGGTTTAATGTAGGGTTTAGCATTTAATTATAGGGTTAAGGGTTCATGGATAATGTTTAGGGTTTAGGGTATAGGTTATAGGGATGATGTTTGAGTTTGTAGGGTTTATGGTTTAATTATCCAACCCTCAACCCTATGCAGGACCCTCAGCCTAATCCTCAACCCTATACCCTCAGCCTGCATAAACGCCTCGGCCTCAACCCTTAAACTCCCTCACCTATAAATTAAACCCTCAACCCTCAGTTATCAGCCCTCATCCCTTAATCCCTCAGCCCTCAGCCGCCAAACCATTAGCCCTCAGCAGCTGCCCTCACCCACTATGCATGGGACCCTCAGCCTAATCCTTCAGCCATATACCCTCAAACCTGCCTAAACCCTAAACCCTCTACCCTCAACCCCTAAACCCTCAGCCCTGACATAATCCCTCAACCCTTAAACCCTCAATCCTCTACCTCTACCTCAGCCCTTAAACCCTGTCCCTCAACCCACAGTATCCTATACCCTATACATTGAACCCTCAAGCCCTAATCCCTCGACCCTATGCCCTCAGTAAGTACCTCAACCTTAAACCCTCAGCCCTCAGCCTTCAAGCCCCCTTGAAGCCTATGGGTATGTGTGGGATCATCATGGAAAAAACAGGCCCTTAAGTGGCCAAAAATTAAAATAAATCAAAGTTAGGCAACTTGACATAAAAATTTGAATAAGTTATCTATATTATTTCAAAAATATGTAAGAATAGAATCTATGGAAAATTGAATGTAGTTCTAAACTACTAAGTTTATTTTATTTTTTTAAATCTATTTGGTTTGAAGAATTGAAATTTCAATCTGATGAGTACTTAAATTTTAGGAAAAGTAAAGTGAGTGTCTATCTAACCACCTAACCATAATAAAATGAAAATATTTTTTATAAGATTTTAGATATAATGGGGACTCATGTCAGGATCGCGATGCATATTTTTGTAATTTGTTTCAAGTAAATAATTAATTATGAAGATTTTTATTACAACACTGAAAATACTTATAGCTTCATTATGTTTGACCACCTTAACTTGAAGTCAAAACTTCATGATTTTTTTTTTTAAAATACATATAGTATCTTGAAGCATAGATGTGACACATGTTTGGATTCAAAAATGCTGATATTTTGAAAGCTATAGATGTTTTCAATCAGCCTATCAATGGGACTTTCAGTCATAAATTCTAATAGAAAATGAATAATAATTATAAATATTAGATTCAAAGTAAAGTATAATTTATATTGGTGGAAAGTTGAGAAGCTCCTTTACAAACCCTTTTCATTTCATCAATTTTGCACTATTGTATTTCACTCCAATTTTTGATGAAAGTTTGTTGAACTATTGACAACCTATTGTCAGAATACCAACGAATCACTGAAATAATTTTTGTCACTAAATTTTTGTCACTTTTCAAACTAGCTTTAAAACATAAAAATCACGACTCAGCTTCGTTGGTTGCTGCCATGAAAAAGGGATTTGGTGTTTGTCAAAATATCAACGAAACGATTGTCGATCTAACAACGAACAATAGATAGAACACAAGTGGCATGCCTTTACGAAAGCATCGAAACAACAATAGAAGTTCATCGAAATTGCGATAGATAGGCAAGTCATTATGAAAAAAGTTTCATCAGACATATTGCAAATATTGGTGAAAGATCAAGACTGTTACAACGGTCAAAATATCCTAAGAAGATATATCGGGAAGACTGGCCCGTGGTCTCAGCGATGAAGTTTCATCGACAAGATACTCATCTTGTCTCATCGATGAAGTACGAGGGAAGCATATCAGCAAAACATATACCATCAGAGTAAGTTCTAAATGTCTACCCGACCCACTATGTCACGCCGATAATATTACATCGGCAGGAGTCTTGGCAACATACTTGAGATCAAAAGAACAACAACAAAAGTTCGTCGAAATTGCGACGAAATAGGCAAGTCATTACGATTTTTTTTTTATCAGACATATTGCAATTTTGTCGGATGCTTTTGGAGGTTCGTTGGTTGCTTTCATCGAAAGTTCGACGAAACAATGCAATTTAACAAAAAAAAAACTATTCATTCAAATGTAGGCATATCAGTGAAAGATCAAGACTATTACAGCAATCAAAATTGCCTGAGAAGATATATTAGGAGGACTGGCCTGTGGTCTCGGCGATGAAGTTTCATCGGCGAGATACTCATCTTGTCCCATTGATGAAGCACGAAGGAAGCATATCGGCAAGACATATACCATCGGAGTAAGTTTTGAATGTCTACCCAACCCACCATGTCACGTTGATAAGATTACATCGGTAGGAGTCTTGGCAACATACTTGAGATTGAAGGAATAATCATCGAGGAGACTCACCACGTCAGGGAAACTGCAAAATATCATAGCGATACATGATCTCTTGTCGATGAAGATACAAATGGATCAAAATAATTATTGAGGTGACTCTGGGCGATATTTGATGTATAAGACATTTCTGAAAGGACATATCCTTTCAAACATTTGATGTATAAGTATCCATTTTTTTATATCAAAAGGAGAGCTTGGCGAATAGGAAAAAAGAATACTATAGATAGTTTTTTTTTTAATGATTTTTTCATCAAAAAGACTCAGATGCATGCATGAAGTTTGATGAAGTTAATGAACATATATGAATTTGTGGCTTAGTCTTTAGTATCAACTATTTGTGGAATTATACAGTTATTGGGAAGTATGAAAAATTATATATAGGTAAAAGCTTCAATAATTCTATACACTTCAAGAAAAACTTCAAGGTTATTAATTCATGCCATTCTATACATTCTACAAATCTAAGTTGAATGCAACTAATTTGAAAATACTATGAGTCATCATCAACACTAACAACTTTAAAGTCACAACTATTGGTCCAATATTGATAAAAATATTGGGCATTATATAAACCACTACTATCACAACTATTGAAACATGCTCAGCTACTGGGTCCTCTCCCCTAGATTAAATTAAGGAAAATATTATTGTAAACACAATATGTATAGAATAATATGAATGTAAAGGAAAATGGATATTAGCAAAACATAAATGTAAATAAAAGTAGTGTGAACAGAAAATGAATCTAAATTGGTCTTGAACAAATAAAATCATACCCAATTAACATTAATTTATACTAACCTTATACTCATTTCCATTTTCAATCTTTAAGGTTACTTTGATGCCTTCTGTAGAAACTCTCTGGCCACGAGGCAAGAGAAGGCGGGAAAACCAAGTGTATATTGATGACTTCCTGACAATCAAAAATAAACAAGCAACCAGTCAACCCTATTAGAACAAAATAATCTTATGAATTGATTTTATTTGTTTTACTGGCTAATGGATAGTGGACCTAGTTCTCTTGAATTGAGATACTACTAAGATGTGTTGACTACCGATATTCTGCTTCAATCGAGCTATAAGTTACTTTTGTCTTAAATATATTCAAGATAACTCTGGAAAAAAATTCCCTGACCTGTTAGAAATTATGCAAATTATTTTGTTAATACTTCTCCATTTTGATATTTTCTTTCAAAAATTCATAGAAAGATATGTAATGCCATATTTGAAACTTACATATTTTAATTTTACTAGTTTTGTAATTATAGGATATGATTCCAACAATTGTGAAATGCATTGGCAATATGCTAGATGAATGAAGTAAACTATGCAATTGGCAGGTGTAAATCCAAATTCCTTAACCCTTTCTAGCATCCTTCTTGCCTATTCTAAAACATGTGCTTTGGAACAGGGCATGAAAATCCATCTAAGTATAATGAAAAGGATATTTTTGTCAGATATTATATTACAGTAAGTTGAATGAATGTAAGTAGAGAAATTTTTGTATACCTACAGATGGTACAAAATTCCATGGTTAAGTGGAAGCCTCCCATCAACAACAAGATCCAAATATCCATGTATCTATCTTAATCAAGCCTCTAAACCCTTCAGAGCTGTCAAATTTTCCACTAACCTGTTATAAACAAAAGTCAAATTTTAGAGTTATGTCACCACTAAAAACAAAAGAAACAAAGCTTTGAAACCAAATCTACACACAACACAATGTGGTATTCATACAAAGCCATACAAACAAATTAAACTCAGAACATTGGAATGGAAACAACTTCAAATTATGATGCAGAGCATGGATTCACTTTACTCAACTGGAGGCACATTTCACAATAATGGGTTCTTCATCTAAAACACATGTACGAGGTTCAAATAGTAAAGAGATTGATGGAAGATAGAGGAATTAAAAATATACTTGGATGTAGATGGATTGAGGGCCGTAAACTGGTACATGTTTTTTTATGTAGGAGTCATCACATCCACAAACATGGTAGAGCTATATGCAAAGCAGGAGAAATTAGCTTGGAAAATGAAGGCATCAAGGTATAAAGAATCATTTTTCTGCCACCATAGTGAAAATTTAGCACTTTCTTTCATCTTTGCATATTGGTTTGATGCTTCAAACGATGCAGTTCTTATATTGAAAAGTTCATTACCTTATTGAGCTTCTCTTTGTTTCGAGAATAGTTTAATAATCTCTACTTAACAGGGCCAACCATGTGACGGTGGAAGCTCATTTGCCCCCCCCCCCCTCACATCACTCTCAATTCCCCATACCCAATCATATAACATTAATCATTCATTCATCCATTAATAGCATATAACATTCTTCATTCATCCATTAATAACATATAACATTCATTCATTAACATATAACATTCATTCTTTGAGTTTTACATATTATCAAAAATATGGTTGTCATAATATGATTACAATCAAATTTTTTTGTTTCTTTTTTGAAGCTAAAAAAAGTTGAAGTGGAGTATTTTTTTCTAAATCATCTATCTCCCCTTCAGTTGTTCTACCCTTTTCTTGTGGTCTTAATGTATGCCTCGTCATGTACTCACAACGTGGACACCACTGCAAGGGGGGGTCTGCTGCTATAACAAAGAAATGTTAAATTGATATGTTTTATTATTATTGTTACAAGTATTTCATTAATTAAAAGAACATTAGAGTGGTTCTCTTTACCTGATGGGGCCACATCATGTTCTTGATCTTATCTTATAGCCTCATGCTCAACATGTTGAACACCCTCTAAATCCTAATTTGGAGTTGAAACACGAAATGTTACATTAATTAATACACCAATTGCAATTAAATATGTTTAAAAGAACATTAGAGTAGTCCTCTTTACCTGATTGGGCCACATCATGTTCCTGATCTTCTCTGGCCTGATCATGCTCAACATGTTGATCACTCTCTACATGCTCTAAAGTTGAAACACAAAAGGTTACATTAATTAATACACCAATTGCAATTAAAGATGTTTAATTGTATTAATCCATATTGTGTTTTGTATAGCACATGAATACATCTAGTACCAGGATGCACACCATGACCTTCATCTACAGGTTGTGCTCCACCCTCACCAAGCTGCATTCCAATGTCATGTGCAGTATTATCATTGCTTGTCTGTTTAAAACAAATAGGCACATAATTACTTTATGGTGGAAATTAATATTGAATAGATTGCACAAGTATTCAATTTTAAATAAACTTTATTGAGTTTATTTACTTGTGTGTCAGATGCAGTGGAAGATTGTGTTTTCCCAATCAAGGCTCTTAGGCATTCAGCCATGACTCCATAGCCTTGCTGGAAGGAAATCTTCAGGTCCTCTTCTGTGGGTGCTCTGTTGAATTCAGAGCCCTGCATTTTTGCATAAGATAATGAATTTTCCTTCTATGGTGTGATAAAACCAAAAAAAATTGCAATTTATTATTTGGATGCAATATTTCATTTATTGATACTTACAATTCGTGCAGCTAATTTCATATAACCACCAGAGCCAAGTTTGTGTTGCCCGTGTTTTTCTAGTCTTTCCTTTGTTGCCTTCGATGTGTTGGGCAGCCTATGAAAAGTTTGAAATACATTAGATTATGTAAAAAGAAAGAGTAATCAGTATATAATTACATTGTTGATAGTATCACATACCTTCCTTGGCCTCGGTGGTGTCTTTCCTTTTTTCTTTCCAGCCTTCTCCTTTCCATCGACACTAGGTCCTTCCACTCCCTCTCTGGAATCATGGGGGGATGCTCGTACTTTTTTTTCTTCTCTAAATGTGACCTATATTGGTCCCTCACATACTTTAGATAGGTACCAACTTTCTTAAGGACCTTGGTTCAGTTGAATGTTTTATCACTGAACATCACAATTAAATAGTTAATGAGCTCATCTTTTAAATCTTGATTTTGGGCATTCCACCATGTATGTATGGTGGGGCCGAAGAGCTCCAATGTAATATCACTTAGATGTTTATAAAAAACATCATTTCCTCTAAACTGAGCATGGGATCATTAGTCTAAAAAGAGTGATCAATAAGTAAATTTCAATTGGATTATATATAATAATAATTAAAACATTTTAAAGTACTTGGGACCTTCTCTATCTTTATGGGAATGAAATCCTTGGTCACCACAAATGTGACTGACAATGTTCCCGTTCTAGTAATACGGGAAGATCCAAGAAATGTTGCTAAAACATCACTAGTACTAGTGGCCTATGCATCCCCAGGTACATGTCATGATGCATGTTCTCGCATGTGTTCACTGCTAGAGGGTGCACTACCAAATGTTTGCATGCTATGTGTTGCTGACATTTCAGTCGATAATATAGGCATGAATGATGGGGTCAGATGATGTGATGTATGTGCAGGAAGATCAGGATGGACACTTGTGCCAACCCCTACTCCTCAAGCAGCACCTACAATACCCAATCATGGCCAGCGACACCATGAGGATGCAAAAAATCCTATAAAAATATAACATATTTTAGTCCATGACATAAAAGAGTACAAAATATAAAACCATGAATGAAATTATGTTATAATTAAAGACCTCATGACATCTTACTTGCAAGTTTTGTGCTCTCTTAGTCAATATTTTAACCCTCTCTCTTATCTCATCTATTTGAGGCACTATGAATAACAACTAAAGGATTTCTTGATTGCATTTTTTTTGGGTCTTCCTTATCATATCGAGAGGGTTTGTTGAATATGCGATGTCATTATCACATAATAGTGATTGCACCTCCCTATGGATGCTCTCCTCTACTGCTGGTGCCTTTCCCTGATCATCTAATTGTAATAAGAATATTAAAAACATTATCGAAATTAACCCAACAAACTCATGAAAAAAATATAATAATAAAACATTTTGCTTGTATCTAATTTGTACAATTACAATGAGCTAAACCTGTCAGGTAGAAGCACCTGAAGATACATCGTGATCTGTGCTCTAGGACAGAGCCTTCCCCGTACAATCAATGTCCTGCTGTGACAAAAATTAAATATAAAAAAACATTACCGAAATGAAACCAATAGACTTACGAAAAAAAACATAATAATAAAATGGTATATTGTAGTCATTAATTGGAGGTTGGGTAAAATGGTATATAGTACGTACCACCCCCATAGTAATTGTGTTTGTATCTAAGCAATTCAAATTGTAATCAATTAGCAACTCTTCCCCTACAGTTATTGATTTGTTTGCACATACGAATACACGGTTTCCCTCGCGTGCCTCGAATATGCAATTCGGTTGCTTATTTGTTGACCTAGGTCATGTACTATTTATAAACCCTACAATATTCCCTGATGCTTTTGGCCTTCTGTCAATGTACATAGCCACTCCTTTATTTTTATCCTTATCTTTTAGTTGTATATAATTTTCTAACAGTGCATACCTACCCATACTTTGTGTATATCGAACCAACTGCATCCAATCTTTGTAACTATAACAAGGTCCGACATACTCCATCAATTCAGTAACTTTTTCGTAATAGACCTTTATGTTGTACATGCAAAATAGGCCCAAACCATGTAATGACGATGGTGCTATATGATATATCCTCTCATTGACACAAAAATTAGTGTTTATTGGAGGAAGTTCCTTGGGTACCCATTGTTTTCGTAGATGTTTGTACCTCAAGGGCACCTCGATGTCACCTATGCTCTCATCATCATAAGAACATGACCCCCCTTCAGCAAGAAAAAATTCCATGCATTTACAAAATTTTCTTCTAATATTTTGACCTCTAGTTGATCTCCCTCTTTTAGACCTACTACATGTCTTACTTTCCTCCTCTTCCTAAATTTCCCTCACTCGAGGAAGACAGATCTGAAAAATACCTATTTGGTGGTACCTGCACTCATAAGGATGTTGGATGAAGTTCTTTCATGGTGATGTGATCCCAAGGTGACATTATGATTAATCTATCATTTCATCGCTAGAATTTCACAGGTTATAAGGTAATCAAGTCTTGATAGATTGCAAGTTATTGTTACTACCATCCAAATGTGTCCATCACAAATCAAATCTACTTAACATTTTAACTCCCAAACTTTGTAACAAGTGTTAAATGTGACTATGGTCCACCAGTTACACAACCAAGGCCTCAAATGTATTCTCTAATTGTAATCAAAGGACTTTTCTCTTCATTCAAGTAAATAAACTTGAAGGGAAACACCACCAAGTGGTTTATTGGACACCTACATGACTAAAAATAGCAGCAAATTTACATTTAATTTCCATATGTCTAAGTGGTTAACGGGGAGGGAGTGTGTACTAGGCCTAGTTAAGTCATCACAAGTTTATGATTTGGCAATAAAAATTGTTTAAATCATCTTAAATCTTCCTATGTCTAATTGCTAGGAGACTTTTGGTATGTTTTAAGGTAGGATGAGTAGTTGCATCAATGTTTTAGTTCTCTATGACAAGGTTTCAACATCTTCAAATACTAAAAGTTAGTGCTCATAGTCATTTGAAATTACAACATTCTGATTATGTATGATGGTAGGATTTGATAACTTAAAAGAATTGGCTACCCAACAAACTTAAAGTTAAAAGAAACTTTTTCAGTTTAAGGGGTTAGCACTTTCTTTCATCTTTGCATATTGGTTTGATGCTTCAAACGATGTATTTCTTATCCCACTTCTATCATATTGTATTCCCATCCCATTGCAATTGTTGCAATTTATGGAGTTGATACCAAAATTTCATATCAAATACCATGTTCTTGAAGCAAATTTATTTGTTTTTACTATTTTTTGTAGTTCTTTTGTGTTGTATGGATCCGTACAAGCTTGAAATGCTTTGATATCATTGGTATAGATAAATATATGTGTTCCATTTCATTTTAATTTGTTTTGAAGTGCTAAATCACTGTTTTGCGGGAGAAAACAATCAAATACAAGGACTGCCCTGTTTTGCCTGTGTAAGGGTTTAAGGGCTAAATAGAAATGACATCCACTAATCCACCCACTATCTTGGAACTATAAGTCGGTTGATTGGTGTGAAACATGGTATGATAGAGGTTCATTGCATTTAGGGATATGTTAAAGCAAGAAACCTAGCATTGAATTGATGCCCTAGGGCTGACAGGGGCAATTTTCTTATGAATTTGTGGTTGTTAAGTCAGGGTTTGTCAATTTGATGGATATCTTAGTAGAGTCATGGTGACACTATTTTGATGGTCTAATCTCTACTTCGAAACAAAAATATCTCTAACAACTCTAAGAGCTATAATGGGATGGCATTAAAGGAACCTTAATATGAAGGATATTCTAATGAAGGACCTTTGAATTAAGGTCTTCATTTGAAGGTCCTTCATGCAAAGGTTCCTTTTATAAAGCATTTTGGACATGAAATATTTAAAATAAAAAATACCTTCATTTGAAAGTCTTTACATGGCATCATTTTTGAATGAAGGTTCTTCATTCAAAGGTCATGACGACATCACCTTCAAATGAAGGTTCTTCATTCAACTAGTATTTTGTAATTTTAAAATTTTGGGATTATTTTTTTGCCTCATCCCACAAGTGGGACACACTATTGTGCAATCACTCATTAACAATGAGATGAATGCGTGATAATAATTTAGGGTTAAAAATAAATCCATTTAATCCTTTTATAAATGAAAGGTCATTTGATGCAATCATATGCCTTGTCAAAGTTTTAACTTAATAGTAAGGGCATCATGAGTAGTTTGTTGGGCCCATTCAACAATCTCTGATGCAAGGATTGAATTGTCTATAATGTATCTACTATCAAGAAATCCAATTTGTTTACCTGTATGACTATATCTCAAGCAATAGGTTTAATTGTGATGACAATGATATTGACAAATATTTTGTAATCTAGGTGTTGAGAAGCATAATTGGCCACCATCCTAGGAAAGATTCTTCATTCTCACTTTTAGGTGTTAAAATTTAACAATACCTTGATTGATGAAAGAGCCCAAAGAGCCTTTCTCCATGGTATCCAAGTACACATAGCAGCAGTCTTCTCTTATATGGTTGGACATGATTTAAAGAATTTAGCTAGGAATTATTCATTTAACCTAAGGTTTTCTCATAATGTCATCATTGGAAAAGTATGATCAAATTCTTCTATTATGAATAATTGGTCTATGTGCCTCTAGTAATCACTATAAATGTTTGTAAGGATAAAATGACTAATTGCATCAGGTAGTAGAGAATCAACTTTGAGTTCTTCAAAGATTATATTCCTCTATTCATAATTTTTAAGGTTTGTGTGTGGAGGAGGTTATCACTACCAAGAAGGGAGGAGACCTTTACTTGCATATGTTTGTGGTGGAGGTATTAAAGAATAATTGTATGCCTCTATTTCCATTCATTAGATCTAGCTTAGCCTAACATATACTTGGGCTCCTTTCCCCCTATAAACTTCAATTTGTTTGAGTTTATGGTATGTAGGCATAATTCCATGCTATGTTGAAATATAAGAGGTGGAGGAGGCCAAAAGGAAATAACCCCTTTTTAGTTGTACCTTCAATTTTTTTCTTATTGTTTTATGTTTTTAGCAACTTTGTGGACATAAGATTTGAGGTAGGTCATACAACAAAGAATAACATGTTCCCACCAACAAATTGAACCTTGAAAGTTAGTGGGACTTAATTATGAGTTCTAGATGAGAATGATGACAATGTCAATCTTTTTGGAGGAGGTGGGAGGCATTAAGGTTAACGTGGAGGATGTTGGGGGTAACTAGGTGGTCAACTAGCTAGATTGAGATGAGCACATGAAGGATCAATAAGAAAAGGAAACTATAAGTTCAAGTTGTGCAAGATGATTGAAAGGGGAGGGACAAACATAAATATTGGAGGAAAAATAAAGATAAAGTGGTCAAATTCACTAAGCTTGTAGAGAGGGCTAAGTCTACAATTGCTTCAGACTCATGCGATGAAGGCTATGTGTGATGAAATCCTAGACCTCAACCAAGATGTGGGTAGATTATGGGAGTTTTTCCAAGACTTGAGGTTGGTTGATAAAAATGTGAAAGACTAAGCTATTTTATTTTTTCTATCTTATCTTATACCATTTAACAAGAATGGCGATGCCAATGTACGAGAAGATCTTTGGAAACTAGGCATGAAAATTGTAGGTTAAAGAGAATGGGGGTGCCAAACTTACAGTACTCATTGTCCCTTGGTCATCGATTTTCCCTGAGTGCCCTCAACCTTGTCCTTGGTGCTGGTATTGACCTTGTTTTCACTCCTCCAAACTCTTCCTTAGCATTGGTATTGACCTTGTTTTCACTCCTCCAAACTCTTCGTCAGTGCTAGTATTGACCTTGTTTTAACTCCAAACTCTTCCTCGGTGCTAGTATTGACCTTGTTTTCACTTCTCCAAACTCTTCCTCGGCACTGGTATTGACCTTTCACTTATCCAATTTGACGAGCTACAACCTGGTTTTGTTAGGTTTTAGAGTATGTTAATTAAATTGAAAATTATGGTGCCATTTAGCTAGGTATTAATATTCTACAATATAGTTAAGTATATATTAGCTATATTTTACATAATAAATAATATAATTATTCGACTTATTATAATTATATATTATATTCTTTAACAAAATTATTAAATACATATAAAATTATTATAATTAATAATTAATAATAAGTATATTTTTATATAATACAAAATATAATTAACATAATATATATTTAATATAATAGTAATATTAGATTAAATTATATATAATATAATTATATTTATTATTATATAATAGTATATATAGGCTTTTACCCAATATTTTAGAGGATTTTACCATTACACTACATATGGTTTACCATTAAATGGCAGTTGAAACTTATTTTTCAATGACACAATAGTGGTTTCCAGGCATGAGATTTGTTTCAAGCTCAAATCTCACAATATATATAGCCTATTAGCTAATACAAAGAGAGATGAAAACTAAAAAGATAGAGAATGAGAGAAAGAGATGAACTTAGATAGATAGGGGGAGAGAGAGAGAGAGAGAGCATGAGAGAGAGAAATATAAGAGATACAAAGGAAAATAGAGAGAGGGAAAAGAGAAACTAAATTTTGATTGCTTGTTTCATATCAACAATCCAAGGATGGCATGTGTCCTTGGGGAGTTATGCTCAAGGTAGCATGCCATTTGATGTATCTCTCCCTCTATCTCTTTCATCATCCCCCTCTATCTCTCTATATCATCCCCTTTCTATGTCTCTCCCTCTCCCTCTATATATATTGAGGTATCTCTCCCTCTCTCCCCTATCTTCTTCTCTCTCTCCCTTTCTACATATCGCTCTCCCTCTCCCCCTCTTCTTTCTCTCCCTTTTCTACCTATCTATCTCCCTCTCTTCTCTATCTTCCTCTTCAACCTATCTCTCCCTCTCTCTTCTCTCTTCTCTTCAACCTATCTCTCCCTCTCTCTCCCCCTCTTCTCTATCTCTCCTCCTCTACCTATCTATATCCCTTTCTCCCCCTCCCTCTATCTCCCCCTCTCTATCTCTCTCATCTCTCCCTCTCTATCCCCCTATCCATCGTCTTTATCTCCACCTCTTCCTTTCTCTTCCCATATATCTTTATATCTCTATCTTTTCTCTCCCATCTATCTCTATCTCCCCATATATTAACTAAGAAGGCATACAAGCATACAATAGTATATGTTGGTAAAACTATAATAGTGTTTTATTAAACTATAAGTAACACTTATCTTTCTAATGTCAAGCCTTCTTATAAAAATAGTGTTTTATTAAACTATAAGTAGATTATTGTCACCACTCTTCATTCCACATGAAATGCCAAATGTAGCAATTGTTTTGTTTCTTTTGTCAAGTTTCATTAACCAAGCTATTTAGTGGGTTGAATAAAGTTGTGTTATGACCCTTGGTCTCTTTAAAATAATTAGACAATATTAGGGAGATCAGGAAGGGTAGAAAACTAAACTTCTTCAAAATAGGGGTAGTTGTGGGTTTGTTGGTTTTCTTTGTATACTATATACTTAGTTCCTCTAGGATAAATAAGTCACTATAGAAATGAAAGATGTTTGATTATCTACCTAATATTGTTTTGTGTTTTTGAAATGGAAGAGATCTATAAACTCTATAGAAATTGCTATATGATAATGGTCAAATTATTAGACTATTTAGATCATTTTCTTAGTTGTGTATCCTACCTAATATAGAGTAAGCTTTTTCATTTTAATTGACTACTACGTAATAGTTTATGTGTTGAAAGAATTGTTTCCATTCTTTGTAGTTTTTACATTGGAATACAAATCATATTTAATTTCACGCCAATATACTTCTTTCATAAAGATATTTGTTTGATTTTTCCTTGCTATTTTCATCTTAAAATTTAAAAAAATGTATTCTATAATATAGAATTACTTTCAAATTGGGAAAAAAAGGATTCTAAGAGATATATTTAATCATAAATTTATAACATTCCTTTAAGAGGCTTCCAACAAGTTTAGAATGATCAATTTAAAAAATCCAAACAACTCTCAAAGCCTGACAAACAATAGAAGTTAGATTTCACACTTTGACTCCTTGAATCCTTATAATAGTGCAAACCTAGTTTTTTCCCAATAACTCAACTTTCCCAAAACACCAGAGAAACCCTTGATGGTTTTAGACACCCATTTTGGATTTATTAAACATACTTCAAGGGAAAGTACAAGTCCTTTGGAAAAAATCATCAAAATCACCCTTTCTAGGTTATGTTGATTAGGCTGATTAGGCCTATTTTACAAAGCAACTAGCCTTTAAACTTGTTATATGCCCATGAAACCTTGGGGCAGCAATTTTTATGCCTCTATTAGAACTATAAAATTTTGAAAATTTTGCAATGATTTTGCACTCATTGATTCCCTAAAGAAAACCTTATCTTGAGTATAATCCATCATAGTCACATATGATCACATCATTCTTGACCATTTGATATCATGAAAAACCTCCAAAATCTAGTATTCAGATAACCCATATCGGCAAGAATTTGTGCAGGTCTCTCCAATTCATAAATCATTATATTCTCATTTTCAGCATATCGACAAAAGAACATAAATGTCACACCGATCGGATTACATAAGAAGATACACATCGGGATGAAATGGTCCATGGTCTCACCAATAAACAAATTTGTCAGCAAGACAAGTTCCATCAAAGTGAAATGAAAAGGTCATACCAAGCATATAGGTCTCACTGATGGAATTCCATTTGCAAGAAACATGTCTTGTCTCACCAATCAAAGCACAAGGAGTTGTATCGGACAGACCAACGCCATTAGAGTAAGATCCCTGAGTCAGCCCAAGTGCATTTTTCTCTCTGATGAAATATCATCGGCAAAAAACTCATCTTGTCTTGTCAACAAAACAAACGCTATCAAAATGAGTTCAAAATGTTCTCCCAACCCACTATGTCACACCGATAAGATTACATCAGCAAGAGTCTTGGCGACATACTTGAGATCAAAGGTAATCATCGGGGAGACTTATAACATCGGGAAAATTACTGAATGTCTTAGCGATACACCATGTCTTTCCAATGAAGACACAAACAAATCAAGATAGTTGTCGAGGTGACTCTTGGAGACATTTATATGAATCAGATGGATAGATTATGTGGTATCGGCGTAATATCTCCTCGACCAAAAGAATGTTTAATGAACATTAGTCAAGCTTGAATAAAAGGATCACCCAAAGTTTGAATTGTCTTGCCAATAGAACATTTGATGTGACAGTGGGTAAATTCAAAGATCAGCTATGCTCATGTTCAAAGCCATATCAACAAGAGATGGTGTAGGTCTCTCCGATTCATAAATCATGATATTTTCTAGCATATCGGAAAAAGGTCAGGAATGCCATACCAATCAAATTTCATAAAAGGATGCACATTGGAAAGATATAGTTCATGGTCTCATCGATGAATAAGTTACATCGGCAGGAGTTTTGGTGACATACTTGAGATCGAAGTAATAATCATCAGGGAGACTCACAACGTCGGGGAAACTGCAGAATATCTTAGCGATACATGATCTCTTGTCGATAAAGATACAAATGAATCAAAATAATTGTCGGGGTGACTCTAGGCGATATCTATATAAACTAAATGGATAAATTCTATATCGGTGAAAAGGATGTGATGCCTTTTCGATCAACAAGAGGATCAGTGAACGTTGGTTAAGCCTAAAATAAAAGGATCGCCCAAGGTTTGAAATGTCTTGACGATATAATCACATGATGTGACAATGAGAAATTCAAAAATTTGCTACACTCATGCTTAAGCTAAGACATTAATGGCACCACAAAGCATAAGTAATTTCATGAATTAAAGCGAATTGATCAAAGACGTTGTTGCGGAATTGGTAGCGGAGGAAGAAAAGGGGAAAAATGAGGGTCCAGGATATTTCTTTAGTTCAAAGATTTCAAGCAAAATACAGTAAGTTCTTTGTACTCTAACTTTTGCAATTTTGAAAAGATAAAATGGAAGCTACCAGCTCAGGAAAATTAAAGGGTAGGAAACATGGGGAAAGTAGTCACCCTAATGGAAAAAAATAGAAAATTGAGTATGAAGTTGAGCCAGAGGACACTGAGAGAAAATTAAATCAAGATCTTATTGATCAATTACCCATCTTTGGACCCAAATCTAGACGTTCTGCACAGCTTAGGGAAAAAGTAGATAAATTGGATGATAAATGTAAGGACATAGGTGATATTTGGACCCCAATAAGAGGTTATGAGTTGTTCAGTTTTCATTATCATCAAAGGAATCATTTTGAACCAATATGTAATTCATGGAATCTTAACCAGGGGAAGCTTGTTTGCCCTAATGTGTTCATTAATGTAGAATTGGTGAATTTGTTAGCTACCCATTATAATTCAAAGCTTAAAGCCATTTGTGACCCATCCGGGAAACCATTTGTGCATGTATCAGAAGATGCAATAGGTGAGGTTTTCAAATTGGAAGGGGTATGTAATGAAAAAATTGTATGTGAAGAATTAGAGAAGGAATTCTAGAGGATGGACACAATTTATAAGGATTGGAGGCTACCATTACATAGAACTAAACAGGGTGGAAAACCCATTCCACTAGAAGATAGTGATGGACCCCCATTCCATGTTGACTTATTTGTAACTTATATGAGATACACCTATTTTTCGGTAGGTCAGGTGTTGGGAATGGAAGTCCCTAAATACATGTCAATTGTTCCCATGGTGATTTCAGCAGATATTCAATGTCACAACTCCATGCCTTTTGACTATGCCTCATATATTTTCAAAGGTCTTGATTCAGGATTGATGGCAATAAAGAATGGAGCCCCTGTTTTACATCTTAAGTTGTATTCACTATTAATGCACATAGTGTTATATTTTGGACAAGAGTTAGGGATGTGGCCTGAGGAACTAAGGGTTTTGCAGTTTGACAAGGAAGGTAAGTTATTGCTTGTTCAATTATGGACTGTTATCTGGGATAGGATGTTTGCTAATTCCTATTTTGTGCATTTTGAGGAATATTTTGTAAAACCATTGTATAAATTCTACAATCATCTGTGTGCCTATTCTTTGTCTGAAGAAATAAAGATATTTTTTAGACCTAAGGATTTTAATGGGCCAATTAATCACAACTGGGGGGATTGGTACTATTTGGAGGATGCTACTTTGATTAAAGTGTATGGATTTGAGGATACCCTATTTATTCTGCCCAAAACAGTTCTAGACAGGATTTCCTATTTAGAAATTGTCAGGCAAACAGACTTTTCTAGTGTTATGAACTTGAGCTCTTTTGGAAAGAAAGCTTTTATGCCTAGTACACTATGCTTTGGTGATTTTATTGTGTTGAAAAAGGAAGGATATGATCTAATTCTTGATGAGTTATTGCAATACAACATGAAAAAAGGACCACCAAGAAAGAACTTTGACCCAAAAGGATACATTAATTCTACTAAAAAAAAGATAAACTTTGGAGGGTATAATCATGTACCCTATCAGTTTGATGATATGATTAGGAACTTAGAAGCAGAAGAAGGAGAAAGAGTGGTTGAGGAATATAACCAAGGACTGCAAGATACAAAATTGTTATCTTCTAGAGAGGAGGCATTTGGAGATGATATGCCACAAAGCCCACCCAATAAGATTTCTAGATTGAGGACCAAGGACTACAAATGCCCTACCAGAGAATTGGGTACTGAAGAAAGCCTAGACACAGACACAAGACAAATGGAATAAAAATGATTTGTGGCAGATAGTGAATTTGTAAATTCTCTAGAGTTTAGGGCTGTCTTGTATAAATAGAAAGGAAAAGCAATAAGAGAAACAATTGACAATATCACACCAAGTAATGAGGAGAAGTTATTAAATGATCTAAAATTAAGTGTGGAAAGAGAGATGGAGGGTATGACCCCTGAGAAAGGAAGGAAAATGTTAGAAGATGTTGGTGTTATGATCTTTTCGGGGTTGGATCTCACTTCTGCATTGGTTTTTTATAGTTTTCTAAAGAATAATAATGCCACATAATCTCAACCCTGAGGGGGTGACAAAAGTATATGTAGGGTTTAAATATAATCTAGATGAAGGGTCATTAATGATTTGGGCCTTGTATCCACCTCACAAAAAATTAGTTGTTATTGATACTGAGAAAGAATTTGGGCATGTTATGACTCTGAAGATTGGAGAGGTTGATCCTATGGCAACATAAAAAATTAGGATAAATATAGAAAAACTAAACAAGGCCCAAATACAAATGTTGATCAAAGAAAAAGAAATGTACAAGATGAACAATGTGACAATGTTGAGAGAAAATGACCACCTGAAAGATATGCTAGGACTCACAATGGGATCAACTAAGCTGTTAACTCATGGTGAAAGTTCACAAACAAAGGATTAGTGGGAAGGATCAAGTGCTTATTCTCAAGGGAAATAGGATGCACTTGTAGCAGTAACTAAAAAGAGACAAGCTAGCCTAATGACTTGGTTGAGTAAGCTCAGGGGAACACATTCACACAATTTTACTGTAGTACAGGAACATAAGAGGATAGATGGCAGGATCCAAGAGAAGCTCTAGGAAATAAACCAAAGGGATGCTCTTGATAGCGTGGCAATTGACACTGCAAATCATCTTCTAAGAAAACACAAAGATTTTCTTGAAGAATTATAGGGGGATGCACTAGGACTAATCAATGTTGCTAAACAAGGATTCACTGCATTCTTTGATGATGGAGGAAGATTGAAGGAAGCAACTAGGTGGAATGGTGAATGTGAATCAATATTGCAAGAGATCTTGAAGAAGGCTACTGAGAAAGATACAACGTTGGATGAAGCATGCGAATAGAACAAGAAGATGGTGAAAATGAGATCACAATTTAGAATGCATTAGGAGATGCAGATACGCATGAGCATCATGACTACTTGGATCACTTATAAAAGATTCACTTGTGGCTAAACAGAGCTTAATCACTTGTTTTAATTTATTGTTGTTAAAAAAAAGACATTTATGAAAGGACGTGTCCTTTCAAGCATTTGATGTATAAGTATTCATTTTTTGATATCAAAAGGACATAAGATGAATAGGAGAAATATATGATAGATAGTTTTCAATGATGTTCACATTACAAGAGACTTGGATGCATGTTTGAAACTCTAAAGGAATCAATGGAAGTTATTTGATTTTGTGGCTCATTTCTAGTATCAATTGTTTGTTCGATTAATTAAAGACATTATTAAGTTGTCTCCAGGGTTGATAATTTTATGCTATTTAAATTGATATATCAAGTATATGTTTAGTTTACCTATGAACATTTGTTGCATCTGTGTGGTGTGATTTGCTGGTTCTTTCAAGTAAAGATTAAATCCTTCAAGTCAGTCATAGTAGTTTAGAAATATCATCTGGATTATTAAGAAGAACTTAGTAATTACATTTTTCCATTTATGGCTTAATAGAGCATAATTTATAGTTTGTTATTGTTGTTAAGCAAAAGTAATTTTTGAAAGGACACGTCCTTTCACAATTTTGATATATTTATATTTGTTTCATAATGTAAAACTGATATAGGCAGATGGGAGAAAGATACAATAGATAGTTTGCAATGAAACTTTCCTTTAAAAGACTCAGATGCATGTATGAATTTTGATGAAGTTAATGAAGATGTCTGAACTTGTGGCTTAATCTTGGTATCAGTTGTTTGTGGAATTATACAATTATCTGGTTGTCTCCATTTTGATGCTTTTATGTTGTTTAAATTGATATATCAAGCATATATTTAGTTTATCGATACACATTTGTTGCATTTGTGTGATGTGATTATTTGGTTCTTTCAAGTAAAGATTAAACCCTTCTAGTCAATCACAGTAATGGAAGAGTATTAATTGGATCAATATGAAGAATCACATAACTAGGATTGTCATTCTATCTCAAGTAGAGTTTGTCAGTCATTTACTTGCACATTTATACAAGTTATAAACTACATCTATTTGCCAAACATTTTGAATTATTGCCATCATAGATTACACTTTTCTAGATCTTCATTAGACTCCATACACCCAACAAGGCACTAGTCTCACACATTTCATCTTTTAGTTTATCCATTTTATTTTTTACATTTGTTAACTGAACATATTCTAATATTACATATACACTTTATTAGGATTATATATGTTCACTAAAATATTTCCATTGTGAATAGATTGTTGTAAACAAAATCACATCACTTGAGTCTGCTTAGTTCACAAAGCTAGACCCACCTAGCTTTGGCAGCATCTGAAGAGAAGAAGGTTCAAATCATTTGGCCTTGTTTGTTACCCTAAAATTAGATTCAAATCAAAGCTAACACATATATTCATGACATGGAATTTATTTCACATCAAAATATGGTTGTATGTGACTGTACAGTGCTGCAAAATAGGAAAAATATAGAAATTTTGAAGAAAAACAATAATTTTCAAATGTCAAGAGCTTGTATTTTAAATCCTCAACCATCAACAACCTTTAAAATAATCACTTCATTCCTTTTAAAGGCCTTTACAACTCAACCACTGAACAACCACCTCTACAACTGACTTTTTAATCTTTTATAATCACATGAAACATAAAACACAATAATTTCAAGGTTGTTAACATCACTATTGAAATGTTTTAATTTTTTGACCTTTCAAATGTATTGAAACTCCTAGGACACCTCTAATACCATGCTAGTGGCTTGATAATAGCCTTATTATTGACATGACATTAACCTTGCACCCTTTTACATGTAAATTCTCCAATTTTCCTTAAAAAGGCTACAAAACTCTTTAGTCCAAGACTCAAACTCATAACTCAAAACTTCACCTAGAACATGAATAATGGTCTTGAGTGACCTTATTCACAATAAAACATTCTTGAAATTCCTAAACCAACCTATTGACCTCCCTAATTATCATCACATGATTAAGCATAGAAGATGAGGTGTAGGTGCTCCTGCACCACTACCCCATCCAAAATTTGCTCACATTACACAAAGCCACAATGTTTCTCCAAGATAAGCCAATCAAATCATACCTTATGTGTCCTAGTAATCAAATTGGAGATGAACCTAAAAATGGCATTGCAATTATTTCACTCCTACGATCAATGTGTCATCTTTCATGAAATTTTTCAAAACACTATTCATTATGATCATATGGAAATTTCTAGGAGAGCTACAATAGTTGTAACATCATGAATTAAAATTAAACATTAAAAAATACTTCATGAATTACTTATGTAATGGCATAAAAATTAGAAACAGATCATGAATTAATTATGTAACCACATAAGTCAAATATAATTCTATTAAGAAATTAATATCAAATAGATAATACAATCGCATAACTCATACATTTCAATGTCATTGATCTTCTTCTTCATCCAATTCTTTGTCTATATCATTCGATCCAAATTTGACATTGTAAGGATTGGTCATATCATCACCATCATCATTGATATTAGTTTTGATAATGTTATCATCCACACGGATATCATCTTCATGAAAATTAACTCCTACATCATCATGATCTAGTTCCTCCTCTTCGACATCTTCGTCAGGCACATCATCAACTAACTGTTGATCTTGATCATCATCTAGATCATCTTCTAGTTCTTCAGTATCTTCTTCTTCCCCCACATTATATTTTATCGGCCTTCCTCTTGGATCATGTCTAACAACAAATGACAAACCCGGTTTACTTGGAACCTCTAAGTAAAATACCTGCTCACATTGGCTTGGAAGAACATAGGGCTCATTTCTAGCTTGCTCGATCGACCTTGTATTAACCATGGTAAATCCATTATCATGATCAATAACTATTCTCTTGGGATCATTTTCATTCAATTGTAGCATGTACCATACAACGACGAACAAAACTAATTTGAAGGACTTAAAGTCACACTCAAGTATATCATCCAAAATCCCATAGTACCAATTTTTTGAGACTTTTGGATGTATGTCGCTTCTAGATGAAACATTAGTCACCTAAAAGACTGTAGTTATCCTAGAATCGCAAGTTTTCTTCATGTCATCCAACTTTTTGATTCAAAATTTATGACCATTGCACCACATAGCCTTGTGTTGTTTCACCTGCAATATGTCAAACATGTAAAAATTATTGCTATATTGTTAGTTGATAAACATTTATTCTTGGCCGAATGTATGCAAAGAAAAAAATATCAACATATGTATACATCAATATAATTGAAAATAATTAAATAATATGGGTGATTAATATATTTATGCATACTTGTTTATCTCTTAAACCATATGCTAAATCAATTTCCCTTGGTGTAACATTGGAATCTCCATTACGATGAGCGTCTTTAACCAATGAAGCCACACCTTCCCATGTTAATGCGTGACCAGATTGTTGACATCATTCAATCCATACCGTCATCCAATCAAGATTGTTTGCAATGTATAAATGTAGTGTATCCCACTCTCAACCAACAGTATAAAAAAAAATTCAAATTCACAAACGATGTATAATTAGTTAATTACCACGATATACGAACTTAATTTATAATTGATGTATATTGAAGATTAATAATTAAATAAGTAAAATATACATAAAAACTATATGTAAAATGTGTTCTAATCAATCTCCATCACCATCTTATAATTACCTCTCACTTTCCTCAATCTACCTTTCCCCATCAGGTACTCCCCTTCGAATTTGTTAATGGAGTTGGGTTCCCAAATGCGATCTACAAGGTCTTTGCTGCAAACTTAGGAAGATATTTAGTAATGTACACCATGGTCTAGTATACCATATTGTAAGGAAAGATTAGGTGTGGAAAAAACTCTCCTAACGTGAAAACCTCAGGGAAGAATGCAGATATGACTTTAAATTTTACCATTACAGCTCATTAAGATACACTTGAAAAGAATAACAGAACAAAGAAATGAACATACATAATTCGACACCATATTTACGTGGGAAAACCCTTACGGGAGAAAAACCCACCACACCAAGAAAAGCCTCTTTGTATTACAATAAAAAAAATTACATATAGAGTACATACTTCACTTTTTTATGTCAATTTATAGCAACAACATTCACTGATCAATCTTGTATAGAATAGCTCTCAGAAAACATACAAAGAATTCACTCAGATCAATTTGTGTTCAATCGAGCAACATTTTTTTATCTCACACTGTACATCGTCATCCGCCATTGCTTGAGCATAATCGTTCTCCTCACAATCTATTCATCTTCCACACAGGAACGGTCGCAACAGTCCAACTGCTAACGGTTCACATTCAGCTTCTCTGATTGGCTCAGAACAGACCACGTAGGATAGAAATTCAGTCAAGGCATTCAAACTGTATTGCATGTCAGTGAGACACTAAGTCGTGTCTCCCCGATGCCACAATGCCCGATCACAAAACCATCAGCAAGACCACCACTATCGGCGAGACATCATACCGAACACAAATCTAGCTTGTATAAATCTATTGGCAATAGTTTCTCTATCGCTAAGAGTCTTATAGAACTTTATGTCATATCAATGTTCATACTCGTCGGCGAGAGTAAAACCATTGGCAAGAGTTCTCACCAAAAGCACCTGTTTGTCGGCAAGACCAAAAGTCATCAGCATGAGATCACACCAAAGGCATACTCGGCAGTTCATATTACTCTGACTATTCTATTAGCAAGAGCAACACTATCGGCAAGAGGTTACACCGAATTTCATCATGTGGAGATCCATCGACAGTTCACAAACAATTTCGTCGGTGAGAGGAACGCTATCACCAAGAGGTCATAACAATCACATAACAGTCGGCGAGAGAAAAGCTATCGCCAAGAGGTCATATCGAATGCACCAGCCTGTTGGCGAGACCACATCCATCAGCAAGAGTTCTTACTGAATGCAAACCTATCAGCCAAGAGTCTCCCCGATGTTCACCAAGAACCAACCAGTTGGCAAGAGGTTTGCCCGAACGAAAAGAGATAGAAATCTTCATAGCGATAGACATGTCTTTTCGATGACTCTCATCGGCAAGACAAAATCAAAGTCTTGGCGATTTGAGCACTTCAGAAGTTTAGAACACAGCTGCTAGTCGGTAAGACATTCAGATGGTCTCATCAACTTTTCCCTTACAGGAGTTTCATGTCAGTAAGCTTGAGGCACGTTTTCCAACAATCTTCCACTTGACGAAGATCTTACTGACACCTCCAAAGCACAACAAAACTATTGAAATTCATGGGCATTAAGGCCCATCATATTGGCACACCACCTAAACTTGTTTTTTGCTCACTGGCTTCGTCAATGCATCTACAACATTTTCCACATTATCCACTTTTTCTAAAGAGATGTTTCCATCCTCCACCATATCTCGTACAAAATGATACTGCACATCAATATGTTTTGTCCTGGCATGGAAAGTAGGATTTTCTGCCAAACAAATAGCACTCTGATTGTCACAGTAAATTGTAATTTTCCCTGCATCAAACCCAATGTTAGAACACAAATGTTTTAACCAGATTGCTTCTTTATAGGCGTGTGTTGATGCCATGTATTCTGCCTCTGTAGTGGAAAAAGTGACTACAACCTACCACTTACTCATCCAACTAACTGCACCACCATTCATCATGAAAATATATCCACTAGTGGATCTTCTGTTGTCAATCTCCCCTGCCCAATCAAAATCCACATAGCCTCGAATGTTGAGAGTCCTCTATGATTCAACCAAATTTTCATGGTAACACAAAGCATATTTTGAAGTGTTGTTTAGATATCTAAACACTCTTTTCACAGCATCCCAATGTGTCCTTCCAAGATTTTCCATAAAACAAATAAGTACTCCCACTACTTGGGAAATGTCTGGCCTTGTACAGACCATTGCATACATTAAATTTCCAACTACACTAGCATAAGGCACTCTGGTCATGTCCTCTATCTCAGTAGGAGATTTTGGACAGTCTTCAATAGATAGCTTTGTTCCCTGCAAAACTGGAACAACTAGCTTCTTGCACTCAGTCATACAAAATCTCTCCAGAATAGTATTAATATACTTACTCTACTTGAGCCAAAGTTTTCTACTCTTCCTATCCCTGGTTATTTCCATTCCCAGAATATACCTGGCTGCACCAAGATCTTTCATTTCAAACTTTGCAGACAACTGATATTTTAGATCAGAAATCATTAACTTACTATTGCCTTTGAACAGCATATCATCAACATAGAGAGCAATAATAAGAAAATGATCATTTTCAGCTTTGTAGTACACATAATGATCAGATTTCGATCTTACAAACCCCAATGAAAAAAAAAAAGTGTCAAACTTTTGGTACCACATTCTAGGAGATTGTTTTAATCCATACAGAGATTTTTTCAACTTTCAAAACAATTTTTCTTTACCTTTTTCCACAAAGTGCTCAGGTTGGGACATATAAATTTCTTTCTTCAAGGTCACCATGAAGAAATGTTGTCTTCACATCCATCTGCTTCAATCTCTAAGTCATATGCTACTGCAAGTGACAAAAGAAATCTGATAGACATCAGCTTAGCTATAGGAGAAAATATTTCTCCATAATCAATTCCCTCTACCTGGGAATATCCCTTCACAACCAACCTTGCCTTATACTTTTCCACACTGCCATCCAAACCTATTTTCCTTTTAAATACCCATTTGCAGCCAATAGCTTTTGTGCCTTTAGGCAAGGGCACCAAACTCCAAGTATCATTTTTTTCTAATGATGCCATTTCTTCATTCATGGCTTCCAACCAAGAGTTTGAATCAAACATTATAAATGCCTCTTTCACAGTCCTAGGCTCATCAGTGCTAGAAATTAAAGCATAGGCACAAGTTGAATCTAACAAAGAAAACCCATACCTATTAGGTTGCTTTCTTTCACGTGTTGACCTCCTCATAGGCTAAGGCTGAGGTTGATCTTCTTCTTCAGAACTCTTAGAACTACTTGAGCTCTCCTCAGTTTTAGGTACATTTTGAATTTTCAATTCCTCTTTATCTGGTGTTGGAGGAATTTCAACTACATCCTTTCTATCTTTTGATTTTGTCTCTGACTACAGATCCAAAGTAGAAGGCTTCAGCTCATGAAAAATAACACTTATGTTGTATAGAACCTTCTCTATATCAGGATTCCAAAGATTGTATCCTTTTATGCCAACACTATAACCAAATAAAAATACATTTAACAGCCTTGTTTTCCAATTTAGATCTTTTTTCATTCAGCACATATGCATATGCCTCACAACCAAAGACACGAATATATCTTAGAGAGGGATTCTTTCCAGACCATGCTTCCAAAGTTATTTTCTCAACAAGAGCGGAATTCAGAGAACAGTTTATTAAATAACATGTTGTTGCAACTACCTCAGCCCAGAACTTCTCCTCCAAGCCAGCACTACTTAGCATACTCCATGCTCTTTCCATCATTGTCATGTTGAACCTTTCAGCAACTCCATTTTGTTGTGGAGTGTAGGGTGTAGTTTTATGTCTTTTAATCCCATGATCTTTATAGTACCTTTCGAACTCATCAGAACAAAACTCACCGCCATTATCAGTCCTTAAACATTTTATTTTTCTTCTAGTTTGATTTTCCACAAGGTTTTTAAATTCCTTAAAATGATTGAACACTTTTGATTTACTTTTCAAAAAATAAACAAATTCCCTTCTTGAATAATCATCAATGAACGATACATAATATCTTGATTTAGAAAAAGAAGGAACATTTACTGGAACAAAAACATCGGAATGAATGTAATCAAGTAAACCAGAAGATTTGTGGGGACTGGAGTAAAATGAAACATGGTATTGTTTACCATATATACAATTTTCACAAAATTTGAATTCGAGGTTACAATCATCAAGCCCTTCAACTAGGTTTTTATTCTTCAAGGTTTTTAAACCTTTTTCTCCAATGTGGCCAAGCCTATGATGCCAGAGCATAGTCTTTTCTGCTGGAAGTTTAACTTCCATAGAGTTTGCACTATCAAGAACTTTTTCCTCCTTTTCTCCATGAGTAGCCTTATTGGACTTTACAAAGACACTATTACATTACACAGCATGTGCATCCATCTTATACAAGGTACCAATACGAGCACCCCTAGCTAGAACCATTGAGCCTCTAGTCATCTTGCAGCCATTTCCAAAGAACATGACTTGCACTCCAATATCATTCAGCTTACTAACAGAAAGTAAATTTTGAGCCAGACCTGGTATATGCATTACATCATTGATTCCCTTCACTCTTCCATCAAGGAATTGAATTTTGACTCTTCCACGGCCAACTATTTCCAAAGATGAATCACTTGCCAAATACACCCTTCCACCATCATATCTGCCATACTTAGGGAACCAGTCTCTATGAGATGTCATGTGGAAAGATGCTCCAGAATCAATCAGCCAGACATCATTTGATGCCTGAGTTGCCAAGGCTACAATGAAACAATCTGCATCACTTTGAGAAGAATCATTATCGGAAGAATACTTCTTCTTCTTCTTTTTCTCCTCTTTGCAATCCTTTCAGACATGACCAGGTTTCCCACAATTCTAGCACTTCACCTTGGACTTCTTGCCAAGAGACTTTGATCTCCCTTCTGATTTTGATTTGGACTTCTTGTCCTTCTTCTTTCCTTTTTCTTTTGATCTGCCTCTAACAGCAAGAGCCTCCTTCACCATCTCAGAATATTTTCTTCTCATCTCTTCTGATAACAAAGAAGCAACAACATCTTCCATCTTAAAAGTGGATGTCGTACTCCCAATGGCCATCACCAAGTGATCCCAAGAATCTGGCAAAGAACATAACAACAGCATACAATGATCTTCTTCATCAATCTTCACACCCACAGATGCTAACTGAGCAATCAACGTGTTGAAAGCATTCAAATGATCAACAGCAAATGCTCCTTCCTCCATTTTCAAAGAATATAGCTTCTTCCTCAAGAACAACTTATTCACCAAGGACTTTCCCTGATAAATAGCTCCCATTATTTTCCACAAAGAAGATGCGGTCTTTTCTTCATGAACATTTAGAAGAATAGAGTCTGCTAAATAGAGCCTTATCAGCCCCTTTGATTTTTGATCTGCAAGGTCCCAATCTTCTTGCTTCATGCATGTAGGCTTCGTTCCAGACATAGCAAGCCAAAGATTATGATCAACCAACAGATCTTCTATTTTAAGTTTCCACAACTCAAAATTGTTGCCATTGAATTTCAATATTTCAATATTTCTTGACGTGCTTGCCATCTTAATCTGTAATTCAAATTACCATACTTCTACAAGACTCCCACTGAACATAATTGACACAAAAAACCCAACGTACCCACAAGGATAACACAACTGGCTAGGCTCTGATACCACTTATAAGGAAAGATTAGGTGTGGAACAAACTCTCCTAACGTCAAAACCTCAAGGAAGAATGCAGATATGACTTTAAATTTTACAATTACAGCTCATTAAGATACACTTTAAAAGAATAATAGAACAAAGAAATGAACATACACAATTGGACACCATATTTACGTGGGAAAACCCTTACGGGAGAAAAACCCACCACACCAAGAAAAGCCTCTTTGTATTACAGTAAACAAAATTACATACACAGTACAGACTTCACTTTCTAATGTCAATTTACAGCAGCAACATTCACTGATCAATCTTGTACATAATAGCTCTCAGAAAACATACAAAGAATTCACTCAGATCAATTCATTTTCAATCAAGCAACATTTCATTATCTCACACTGTACATTGTCATCTGTCATTGCCCGAGCATAATCGTTCTCCTCACAATCTATTCATCTTCCACATAGGAACGGTCGCAACAGTCCAACTGTTAATAGTTCACATTCCGCTTCTCTAATTGGCTTAGAATAGAGCATGTAGGATAGACATTCGGTCAAGGCGTTCAAACTGTATCGCATGTCAGTGAGACACTAAGTCGTGTCTCCCCGATGCCACAATGCCCAATCACAGAACCATCGGCAAGACCACCGTTATCGGCGAGACATCATACCGAACACAAATCTAGCTTGTGCAGATCTATCGACAAGAGTTTCACTATCACTAAGAGTCTTATAGAACTTTATGTCACACAGATGTTCATACCTGTTGGTGAGAGGAAAACCATCGGCAAGAGTTCTCATTGAAAGCACCTGTCTGTCGACGAGACCAACAATCATCAGCAGGAGATCACACCAAAGGAATACTCGGCAGTTCATATTACTCTGACTAGTCTATCGGCAAGAGCTACACCATCGACAAGAGGTTACACCGAAGTTCATCACGTGGAGATCCATTAGCAGTTCACAAAAAAAAATTTTGATGAGAGGAATGCTATTGCCAAGAGGTCATAACGATCACAAAATAGTCGGCGAGAGAAAAGCTATTGCCAAGAGGTCATATTGAATGCACCAGCTTGTTGGCGAGACCACATCCATCGGCAAGAGTTCTTACCGAATGCAAACCTATTAGCCAAGAGTCTCCCCGATGTTCTCCAGGAACCAACCAGTCGGCAAGAGGTCTGCCCAGACAAAAAGAGATATAAATCTTCACAGCAATAGACATGTCTTGCTGATGACTCCTGTCGGCAAGACAGAATCAAGTCTCGGTGATCTGAGCACTTCAAAAGTTTAGAACACAACTGCTAGTCGGTAAGACATTCATAGGGTCTCAGCGGCTTTTCCCTTACAGTAGTTTCATGTTAGTAAGCTT
The DNA here is from genome assembly GCA_007258455.2 of Sequoia sempervirens. NCBI lineage: Eukaryota > Viridiplantae > Streptophyta > Pinopsida > Cupressales > Cupressaceae > Sequoia > Sequoia sempervirens. The sequence goes on from VDFB02188635.1 coordinate 179,404, forward strand.
GAGGCACATTTTCCAAAACATATATCCCTCCACCATAGAACCCTCAGGATGTGCTCTTTGTCTAACCAAAGCCTTCAAAAATTTCAAGTGCCTCTCAACCATCCACATTGACCTTTTGTGTACAGGTCCACATAATTCAATCTCCTCAACTTGGTTTATGAGGTAGTGTTCTTGTGCATTTAAAAATGTCGAAGGTAGACACTTTTGCATTTCACACATTAGACGAGGAATTTTTCTCTTCCAATAATTTATATCTTCTTTTTGGATTTCTTTAGATGATAGCCATCTACAAGTGATTCAAGGTGCAAATATATTAACAGGATTAAACAAAAATATACAATATATTACATAACAAGTAAAACAAATAGAAATTATAAGATCTATACAATGAATTGAACAAATATCGCTACTTACCTTATGTATTTTCTAAGATCATATATAACTTGCTTGACATTTTTGTCAAAGTTGTCTAGGAGAGATAGAGGTAGAATGTACTGCAACAATTATAAAATGATCTTTTCATTATTTTTCCAAAAGTAATAAACATGATACACTAAAAAGTACATGCAGTATACAAATATATATATAATATACCAGAATAATTACCTTAATGAAGGTATGACAATCATGCGTTTTCATCCTTGGCCCAAATTCACCTTTCTTTGTTATGATATTGTTTATGTTCGCAACAAATCCTATGGGAAATTGAATTTTTCCTATGACTTATTTTATAGCATTACTTTGCTGCTCCATTAATAACCAAGGAAGGGCACTTATATTAATTTGGTCTCCATCGCTATTTAATTGAATGACATTTTTCATTGCATGATTGGTTTCCTGAATGTCACTACAAAATTTGACAATTTTTTCTTTGTCATGCCTTCCATCCAATATTTTCCATAACGTTTCTGTTATATTATTTCCAATATGCATTGTATCAAGCAAATGCACAATTTGTAGCTGCTCATAGCAGGGAAACCTACTAAATCATCTGGGATAACTTTTCAGTCCCTATGGAAGCCGACTATTAATGCCTTGACAACCTTCATGAAGCATATAAGTTAAACAAATTAACAATGACAATCATTGTCAATTATAGCATGAGTAAACACAACACAATATAAAAATATAAATTCCAAACATATCATATATGATAGATAAAAAATTTGATCTGATGTATAACCTTGATGATTAATTCTATTATATTCCAACTTCCATACGCGAGGTGTCATTCTTCGTGGTTTTGATGTAGTTTCTTCTTTCCCATTGAAAAGATGTTTTTTAGTAGTTTGATACTTATGATTTCAGTGGAAGAAGTGCCTATACTCATCAAACACCTACTTTCCTAAACTTGTTGAACGATGATATTTCATCTTTGGACCACAAAGAGGACATACAAATTTTTCCTTTGTTTGAAGACCTGCAAGATCATATATAATTGGATTAAATATGTCAATTTTTATAATTATATATATAATGAATAGATTATTTACAAAACATGCATGATATCTACTTCATAAAATTAAATATCATTAAAGTGCATTTGAATGTTATAACATACCACAAAAATGTATTAGCCCTGGGGCATTATGAATTGTCCATACAAGCATTGCATGGAATTGAAATTGTCTTTGTCCTATTGGTCTAGAGACGCCATACATAGTGACCCCATTCCATAACTTTAGTAACTCATCAATAAGAAGCTTGATATATACATTCATATCTTTAACTTGGTACTTACCTAGTTGAATGGACATAAACATTACATAATTATTATAACCATTTTACTACAATATATATAAATTAATGTACATGACTATTAAATGAAAAAAATATAAGTCATTATGCAACAAATAAGACAAATGAGATGCTACTACATTAAAGAAAATTGATGTAAACAAATACCTAGAACAATCATTGCCAACATTATGTTCTCCCTATTTATTGGCATCCATGGAGGAATGTTATTGTTGATAACAAAAATAGGCAACACCGAGTAAATAGATCTCATCTCTCCAAATGGATTGACACTGTCGGCTGCCAATGAAAGCTTGAGATTACGAGGTTCTTCTTTAAAGTGTGGCCATTTTTCCTCATGTCCCTAAATCAGAACCATCCACAGGCATTCGAATAATGTCATCTCCACTTCTATTCCGTGCATGGTAATCCATAAATTGCACTAAGCTTTTACACCTAAATAATCGTTGCATACATGGAATAATGGGAATATAATGAAGAACCTTGCAAGGCATCTTTTTTGTTAGTTGATATGTTCAATATCTACTGATATGACATTTCAGAAATTTTGTTGCAAATTAATGTTGTTTATGATATATAATATGATCATTGGGACATGCATCTATTTCTTGATACTCCATTCCAATATCTTTCATAATGAAAGATAAATCTCGGTATGAGCGAGGTAAAATATTTGATGGTGGTAACAAAAATTCACTAATCAATCTACAACAAAAAATAATTTGTTAATATAAATAATATTAAAGGTACATATTTCATCCTTTATTTACTAGTGATGAACTAACAACAATTAACATAGATGAAAAAATATGATATATGTGGCATACCTTAACATCTGTGAGATTTCTATGTTGGATAAACCATTCATAACCTTCAAATTCACCAGCAACAATACATCAGAGAGAAGAGTTGTTTGGGAGCCTTCATAAAGGGGCTCGTATGCCTTCTCAAGTATAGGTAAATCATGAACATCATCAAAGTCATCTTGATCATCATGATCAGTTGTGCCACTAAATGTGTCATGGATCAATGTATTTGTACCATCATCTTCAACTGTGTTTTCTAGCACATGATCATCTTCTTCCATAGGATCATTAACTTCATCTTCAATATTCACAGCTCCATATTCCTCCGCTTGCAAAACCACTTTCTTCAGGCCCTAATAATCCATATCATGTGCCCTAGAGCACCCCACCTTTATAATAATGATAGACACTTTCCATGATCATGATCAAGTATTTATATATATATATATATATAATGTTAAAATGATATAAACATTTACAAAGTCTTCTCATCTTTAAGCCCTTGCAATTATTGCAAAGACAATAACATTTCCCATCACCCTTTCTTTTCATTTTAGCCCACAATGTATCAAGTGTCTCTTCATTTTTTCTAGACTAGTATTATCTAACAATGTGAATTTTTTTTACCAAGCTTGAATATTTAGATCTTCAAAAAATATCAAACTCACACTCCAATAATTTTCAATCATAGACAGGTAACAAAATCTAATAATTCTGATATTTTACACCAAAAAAATTTAGCATGCAACCACCCCTGCAAAAGAGAAGATAGTCTGAAGTTAATGACCCCAAAAAACACTTTAAAATGCTAATTCCAAAACTTATTAAATTATAATTTTACTATGATTTCCAACCGTTAGACTCCTAAAATCAGAATATTGAACTTGCACAACAAAATCTGGAAACGAATTTCTGAAAATGCACAAGTCTAAAAATGAAATCTGATGAGATGTTGCTTTAAAATATGATTTTCAAACTTGGAAGTACAAATTTGACTTCACAAATGAATTCTGGAAAAAGACAATGACTACCGTCAACCTGGTGATATCTTCTTGAATTTTTTCTAATTTTTTCCAAGAAAATCATCCTTAGTTCTCCACAAATTGTTGCAAGTATAGCAAATTCGCAAGTAGAGAAAATTCTCAAGAATAGAAAAAAATTGTCACAATAAATAGCCGAACTCACTTTTATTTATGTCGGCCCCAATTTGATTTTGCATGTTTGTCAAAATTGCAATGAAAAATCTTCATTGAAATTTTGATGAAAACTCAGGTTCATTGAAATTTCAATGAATGTCAAGGATAAAATTTTAAAAATTTGAAAATTACACATTAAATATCACAAGTACCCAACAATACATCAAATTATTCATCTTTTGTCAAAAAATTTCATGGGATTTTGCAGTCAAATGAGTCAGTGTTGGGTAAAAAAAAGTCATCAGCCACATGGGTGAAGTCTAGAAAAGCAAGGTAAGTTGTTAAACACATTTTTTGTGTTGACTTCTTAGGATTGGAAGGTCTGAACCAAATTCCAAAGCAAGCCCGAGGCTAGTCCCTAGGCATTAAATTTTGTGTCAGACATATCGGATATCTGATTTCAATCCGATATCCAATATGTTTTAGATATTAGTTTAAAAAATGTTATACAATTTATAATATATGATTTTAAAAAATGCAATAAAGTTTATAATTTAATATATAATATAGTTTATAGTTTATAATGTAATATATAATATACAATTTATGATAATCTCTTACCGAATTATGTATTTAATATATAATATATTATATTATTATGTATAATATTTAAATATTTTAGTTAATGTATAAATATTTAAATATGTATATATTACTAATATATAAAATATTTAAATATTATCTCTTTCCCTCTCTCTCTCCATCTCTCTCTCTCCCAAGTCTCTCACTCAATCACTCCTATCTCTCTCCCCTCTACCCTTAACCCTAAACCCTTAACCCTTAACCCTTAAACCCTCTACCCTCTACTTCCTCTCCTAACTCTCTCCTCTCTCGTGTCTCTCTCTCTCACTCACTCCCTCTATATCTCTCCTCTACTCCTTAACCCTAAACCCCAAGCCCTAACCTTTTAAAACCCTAAACTCCTTAAACCCTCTACCCCTCTAACATTAACTATATATACCCCTCTATATTCCTCCCACTCTCTCTCTCTCTCTCTCTCTCATCCATCCTACCCCTCCCTCTCCCCTCAAAGTCTCTCTCTCTCCCAGTCACTCCCTATCTTTTTCCCCCACCCTTAACCCTAAACCCTACCCTCTCTCCTCCCCCCCTCTACCCTCTCTCAAGTCTCTCTCTCACTCACTCCCTTTATATCTCTCCCTCTACCCTCTACCCTTAACCCTAAACCCTTAAACCTTCTACCATCTACCATTAACCCTATATACCCTAGATATCTATATACCCTCTATCACTATCCCACTCCCTTTCTCTCTCAAGTCTCTCCATTCTACCCCCTCTCCATCTCTCAAGTCTCTCTCTCAAATTCACTCCCTCTATCTCTTTTCCCTCTACCCTAAACCCTTAAACCCTCTACCCTCTATCCTCTCAGAGTCACTCCCTTTATCTCTCTTAGAGTCACTCCCTCTATCTCTCTCCCCTCTGTAACCCTTAACCCTAAACCCTAAAGCCTTAACCCTTAAACCCTCTACCCTCTACTCTATCTCTCTCAAGTCTCTCCCTCATACCCCCTCTCCCTCTCTCAGGTCTCTCTCTCTCTCACTCACTCCACCTATCTCTCTCCCCTATACCCTTAACCCTAAACCCTTAACCCTTAAACCCTAAACCCTTATAACCCTCTACCCTAAACCCTATACCCTTAACCTTAACCCTTAACCTAAACCCCACCTCTACCATTAACCTGCGACTTACTTATCTTTTCTCCCACTCCTCCCTCCCTCTCTCTTCACCTAATTCTCTATCTCTCTCCCTTTAACCTTAACTCCTAAACCTAAACACATAAACCTCTACCTCTCTACTTCTATCTCTCTCAAGTCTCTCCCTCCTACTCCTCTCCCTCTCTTAGGTCTCCTTTGTCCCTCTACTCCTCTCTCTCTCTCCCTCTACTCCTTAACTCCTAAACCCTTAAAACCTCTACCCTCTACTCTCTCTCAAGTCTCCTCATACCCCTTCTCCTCCTCTCTGCCCTCTCTCTACTCACTCACTCACTCCATCTATCTCACTCCTATACCCTTAACCTCTAAACCTCCCAACCCTTAAACCCTAAACCCTAAACCCTTATAACCCTCTACCCTAAACCCTATACCCTAAACCCTTAACCTTAACCCTAAACCCTTAACCCTTAAACCCTCTACTCTATACCCTAAACCCTTAACCCTTAACCCTTAAACCCTCTACCCTTAACCCTTAAACCCTCTACCCTCTACCATTCACCCTTATGTCTATGTGTGCACAAATTAGATATTCGATTCAAATCGAATATCCGATTTGAATCGGATATCCGATTTGTACCACTAAAATCCTACCGAACATTATAAAACATTTTAAAATGTTTTTCAAATCAGATATCATATTTTATCAGATATCAAATTTGTGGGCCATAGAAAAACCCCATGTGGGTCATTTTGTGCATTCCAACAGACCCTACATTTTTTTTGTAGGCTTTGCAGGTGACAAACACATAGTTTTAGATAGGAAGAGACAAAGATCAACTTTTTGAAGCATCTTCTACTCAAACTTGTCATAAGCAATGATTTTTTAGCATCTTTAATGAGGTATAATGGGGAGTAGCAGTCGTCGGAAGCAAACATGTAAGACAAAGCTTACAAAAGAACAAATTGAAGCATATAGACAAAGAGATAGAGAAGGCCATAGGAAGAGAAGACAAGGTATGTTAAATATTGGTGAACCTGGGCCCTATGGTCTTTCAAGTGAAGAGGAAAATGAATATGTTCAAGGTGAAAATGTTGAACATGATATTGAAATTGGGAATGAAAATGTTCAAATTGATATTGAAAATGTTCAAGATGAAAATGTTTAAATTGAAGATGTTGAACATGATATTCAAATTGGGAATGAAAATATTGAAATTGATAATGAAAATGTTCAAGGTTAAAATGTTGGAATTGAAGATGTTGAACATGATATTGAAATTGGGAATGAAATTATTCAAATTGATATTGAAAATGTTCAAGGCGAAAATGTTGGAATTGAAGATGTTGAACATAATATTGAACCAAGTGTAAATTATGTTTCACCAAATTACGTAAGAAATGAAGAACCTTGTGTGGAAGAAAGACATATTCCAAATTCAAGACCTTCAAGAACCCCTAAATGGTTACTTGAAATTGATGAGAACATTATAAACAATTTTGAAGGCAAGAGGTCAACACGAACTATTCGGTTGTGGGCTACAAGACTTTTCAACCAATATTTTAGCGATAAGACATTGATTGAGAAATGCCAACTTTTTGTACAATTGCTAAAGATCAAAAGATGAGACCTTTGCTAGCCAAATTGAAAATTCGTGTGAACAAGAAGACTGAAAAAAATTCTATTATTGTCAAAAATATTTTAATGCTCTCAAGTATATTGGAAAAAATAACAAGGAAAAAGATAAGAGAGCTACTTGGAGAGTCATTACAACCATCCTAGTAAGCCATCATTAAACTTTGGATAGAGCACTTGCAAGAAGAGAAAGAATAGATTATCCTCTTCAAAATGATACATGGGCTTTTGTCGGGAGGCTTCCATGTGTTGATAAGAAGCTAACCAATAATGTAAAGCAGGTAATTTAGCAATTTTGGCATGATAACTCTAGAGTATCACCCAATGCAAAGGATGTTTTAAAGTTAAGAATTGGCAATTGAGACCATACACCGCATCCTAAACATTTCTTGGAATCAAGCCAAACAATGTTGTTCAAAAAATTTATTGAAACACATCCAAATATGGAAATCTCGCAAAGGAATTTTGAAGGTTTGAAGCCATTTTATTGTGTGCCTCTTAAGATTCGTAATATTTGTTGCTGCAAATACCATGTGGAGTTTTCAATGTACCATGAACTATTATGCTATATTTGTTCTACTTTTCATACTAATGAAATGTTGCAGCTGTGTGGTACAATGCATCTTCTAAAATCATCAAGGGACTTGCTAGATCTATTTTTATGTTCTAGAGATGATGGTTGCTTTTTCTATAGAAATGATTGTTTAGATGCGAAGTGCTCACAATATGGTGGATTTTCAAAGTTTGTTCAATGTTTTCATGAGGGTTCTGAACATGAATTTGGAAAGAAGCTTGTTGAGAAAAAGAGATATGAGATAGTCAAATATACTTTGTAGAGTGGAGGTGAAGATTCTAGATGCGAGTTGGTTACAAAAGAATGCAGTGTTGCTGATTTTACTTCAGATTTTAAGGACAATCTTTTCTACAAGTATGTAAGGCATAGTCATAGGTCTCAGTGGTTGGATCAACAATTCAGGATGTGTAAGGACTCTTTTCCGATTGGCACTATTATATCAGTGGTTGATTTTGCAAAAAACTACACATTGCAACCACAAAACAAGGTACAATCTTAGTATTACAATTCCATTCAGATTGCTATTTTTGTCCACATAACGTTTAGACATGCACCTGATAGTAAAGAGGAGCATTGAAAGATAATCAGAGAGTATCATTTTTATATGAGTGATGATAGATCTCACTTGTTCGAGTATGCCAACATTGTTTCAAGAATTTTTTTGAGTTCTTGCAGGATCATGATATAGCACTGGGCCGACATCTCATTTGGTCAAATAACTATACAGGTCAATTCAAGAATGCTCATATGTTTTATTGGTTGAGTAGAATGCATGTAGAGAGGGGTGTACCTCATATTTAGAGTTTTTTAAGATGGGCATGGGAAAAGGGAGCATGATGGAGCAGGTGCATGTGTAAAGAGAGCTTTAGTTAAGGAGCAATTGAAGATTTTAGGAGAAAAATTGAGTGATGCACGTTCTATTGTTGATTGGTGTAGTTCAGCATTGTCATAGGGAGGGACACTTGATTCAAAAGGGCACAAATTCTTTTGGTTACTTTGAGGGCAAGGCACTTGAGATGCTGCATTGGATTGTCATACAATCAAAGATTCTTCAAAGATGCATTCATTTCAAAGCTCAGATGCATGCACATGGACCATTTGGACATGAGAGCTGGCTTGTTTTTGTCAGAGTTGTATTCAGTGCAAGTGGGATCAATGCGAGTCAAGTGAGTGGGTGGATACATGGGTACCACAGTATCTAACTCCTTTATCTCAAACAATACCCATGACAAATGACAATGGAAAGTTCAGTTGATTACGACCTGCTTTCAGATCTACTACAGTTTAGATGCTTTTACAATGTTGCAATCAGGGAAATGGAAGAGAGATCAATCATTGGTTGCCTTGAATGTGGGTAAAGTACAAGCTTAACACAAACTGATGGAAGATGATGACTCGGTTTTAAGTATCCTATAGGTTCGGTTTTGGTTGTAGGAACTTAGTTGTGAATATACATGATTAGAAAGAATGACATACTTGCATTTGAAGACTATGAGAAACACAAAACCATTCTTATGTATTTTCACCTTGTTATAGCAACAAATGTTATGTTTTTGAAGCATCATGCCAACCAAAATGACAAAACAACTATGGACACTTAGTATGTTTGATCACAGCTAATATCGTGATACTCTTTTAAGCAAAGATTAACCTTTAGCACACCTGAACAGTACATTCAAGAATGGAAGGCAATGCTTAGGTTCATTATGCTTAAGTTCATTAGTGTTATTTATTTAATAATTAATATTTGTATACTGGCTGCAATGCAGTGTATTTATTTAGTGATATTTTATATATACTTTTGTATATTTAAAATGATTGATCTTGGACATGCTACAACAATAGCTAGCTTTGATCCTTCAGAGAGGCGCAGACAATTAATAATATAGATTGGTTATCCAAAGTTTATTTTATAGTTTTCATTACCATCTCATCATCAATTAGGTCATTTATCAATATAGATTGGTTATTCACATCTTTTATAGTTTCTTCATAACCACCCCATCATCATTCAAAGTTGTTTAGATTAATATAGATTTGTTAGTCTAAGTATCTTTTCATTGTGACAATATAGGATTTATCATTTTAAAATTTCAGATATTTTTGGCATAATTGATCATGGACCTATTGCAACAATTTATTAGCTCGATCCTTTGGAGAGGTGCCGCAGGATTAAAAATAATATAGATTGCTATTCAAAAGCCGCCTTTATAATTTGCATTACATCTCATCATCAATTAGGTAATTTAGAATAATATAGATTATTATTCTAAGTGTTAGGGTTAGAGATGGTAGATCTAACAATTAAATGCAGATTTTAATAAATAAACAGAGAAACTAAAACATGCACAAAATAAATCATAACATAGAATTTAACGTGGTTCACCCAATCTGGGCTACATCCACCAAACCGCAGCCATCCAATACTTTTTATTATCCA
>VDFB02188635.1:189500-199657 GCA_007258455.2 Sequoia sempervirens
TTTTTGGCATGATTGATCATGGACCTATTTCAACAATAGCTAGCTTTGATCCTTTTGGAGAGGTATGCCACATATTACAATAATATAGATTGATTATTCTAAGCATCTTTTATAGTTTTCATTAAGCATCTTTATAGTTTTCATTACCAATTCATCATCATTCAGGTTGTTTAGATTAATATAGATTTGTTAGTCTAAGCATCTTTTCTATTGTGACAATTTAGATTTCTCATTTGACAACTTTTGTGATATTTTTGGCATGATTGATCATGGACCTGTTGCAACAATAGCTAGCTCTAATCCTTTTAGATAGGTATGCCACAGATTACAATAATATAGATTGGTTATTCTAAGCATATTTTATAGTTTACATTACCATCTCATCATCAATTAGGTCATTTAGAATAATATAGATTGGTTATTCTAAGCATCTTTTATAGTTTGCATTACCAACTCATCATCATTCAGGTTGTTTAGATTAATATAGATTTGTTAGTCTAAGCATTTTTTCTATTGTGAAAATATGTATTTCTCATTTGAAAAATTTTGTGATATTCCTAGCACAATTGATCATGGACCTGCTGCAACAAGAGGCAACTCTGATCCTTTTGGAGACGTATGCAATAGATTACAATAATATAGAGGTAGCAGCAATAAAAATTTAATAACATTCACAAAAAAATGAGTTAGACCCTAAAATTTGATGCATACTAAAGCTAACTCATAGGACCATGACTTCCAAAAAGTTTCACAATATTAGGAGTCTATACGGATCTGTACAACAACAAAAAGTAGAGAAAAACCAATAATTTTCTAGAAATCAACATTGCTTTTGTATTGAAATTCATAAAATTGCCTTCAACTAACCTATTTCCAAACCTTGAAGAAATTTATATAATTTTTTTGAATTCAAATAGACTCCCCAACATCCACAACCACCTTTTCAACTACCAAGACCCTTCATTTTTCTTAAAAATTGCTAAAATTGACAACTTTTTGTTAATAATGCACTTTTATGCAACTTTGCTTTCCAAGACACCTATGATTAGTAAAACTAGTCAAACACCTTTATGTCAACCCTACTACAACTTCTAGACTCCTATCTTGCACTTCCCTTTACAATTTTAATAATTTTCCTTCAAAAGACTACATGCCAATTTTGACAATTTTGAAGCAAGAATGCATTTTTGGCATATTGGACCCCTAGACTCAAAACTTCAACTTAATACACCTTAAATGGTCTTGATTGATCTTATTTAGCATAAATATATCACACCTAACCTCTCAACCTATTAACCTTCAAATTTGTAATCTTGCAAATAGTAGATTAGGTGGGAAACTAGAGAGGAAGAGTTGATGGTGAGTGGCCTAGTAAAGGCTAGAGAAGAAGAGTTTGAGGAATATGGTGTTAGGGTAGGGGATTGTCCTTGGTTTTCATATTTGGTTGTGTGGCAGATTTATGCTACTATGGGGATGGTTCTAAGCATAAAGAACCTAAGAAAGATTGTGAAGAGAAGAGTCGAAGGGCAGAGATACATGTATAGTTGGCAAAAGCTCATGGAAGAGCATGAAACAAAGATGCTAATGTATGGATGTTTAGATTTGTGTACTAAATTTTTGTGTGCAGGTGTCAAAGCTTGGGAAACACCATTTGTAGGTTTCAATGAAGACAAAAAGCAATAAGAAGATCCATTTGAGAAGGATCAAGCATGGCAAGACCAAGACAAAGCAAAGCATGAAGGGTACAAAATCGCTTGGAGGAAGATTTACATGCAAGTGACTTGGAGCAGGTTTGAAGGGATTGTGAAGAAGATAGGAGCAAACCTATTGAGTGATTTATGGGGCATAAATCTTTTGTACCTGGGGAGTATGGTGCAGGAGCACCTAAAACATGTAAGCTTTAATGAATTGACAAGGCCATTCCTCCTTTTGTATAGGTTGTACCCCAGAGGAATGGGCCTAAATTAGATAGAGGTAGGTGTGAGAACTAGTTTTTAGGGATGATAAATGGATTAGAGTGGTTTGAGAATGCTGCCCTGTTAAGAAACACATATTTTTATGCCTTTTGAGTAAGGCTAGAGAGTGAGTTTTTGAGAAGTTGAATGAAAATAGGTTGGAACTTATTGGAAACTATTGGAAAAGGTGTATTTAATGGTGTTTAAGAAGTCTGAGTGATTAAGAGTAAAAGTGTGAAACCCTAGTTGGAAGGGGCAAAAATAAGGGAAAATTGGTGATCTTACAAAGAAAGTGTAAGCAAAATTATGGGGCAGCATAATACAATGATGTTTTAAGTTTAAGTAGAAAAAATTAAGAGGGAATGAAGTGGTTTCAGGATTGAGTGAGGTCAAAGCATACAAGTTCCAATAAGCCCTAGTTAAGAGGAAGAAAAGTGAGGGTTTGGCACATGAGGGTCTTAGAGAGCAAATGGAGACCTGAAAGTTGTAGAATACTATGTTTTGAAAGCAGTTTGAAGACTGTTTGGAGGTCTTTTGATTTTTTAATGAGGTTAAAGGTCGCTTTCTTTGAAAAGAGGCCTATTTGAGGCCTATTTCAACACTAGGAGCCAAACATGGTCAAGTTGTTCCAAAGGAGTGAACATTGAGTTTTGAATATGTGAAAGAGGACCTTAATGGGTGTTTAGATTGGTGAATAGCAGAGAAGGTTGTTTTGAAAGGTTGTGAGTTAAGTAGGGAAAAGTGGTCTTCCTGACCTACAAGAAAGATCTAGTGAATAGCTAGAGAAACTAGCAAAGAATGGTATTGTGAGTAAAAAATGAATTGAAACTCATTGAATGGTGAAGACAAGTTGTTTTACTACCCTGTTCTGCATCAAATGTTTTGGTAAACATGTATGAAAAATGTGGTAGCATAGACAAGGTAGTGAGTTGTTTGAAAAAATGCCTCAATGAAATGAGGTCTCATGATGATGGAATGCCATGACAATCAACAAGGCAGTCAATTGTTTGAAAAAGTACCTCAAAGAAGGGTGATCCCACAAAGCTGGTTTACAATTTTTGGGAGATTCTATTTTTTTCTAAAATCACATAGTTTTAGAAAATATAATGATTTAGCCTTTAAAAGTTTCATTTAAATCATTCCAATTGAAGAGGGTTTGATCAAACTACCTTAGATCAAACCCCCTTTGATAGAACCTTGCTAGTTTTAAACCATACCTATAACGAAGTCTCCTTTACACCTATCAAAATGCTGATTAAAAACAACTTTTGATTTACCTTTTGGGGATCAAATGAATTCATTTAAAATTTAATTTTTGTAAGTATTTAGTCCTTATTATAAGCTTCCCAAAAAGTATAATTTTAAATAAATTTAATTTTATTATTATATTTATTTTTTATTTCTTGTGAATGTAGGTTTTTCATTGAAAATCAAACTCTCTATTCTGCACAGTGGAAAAATAGAATATTTTCAAAAAAAAATTTGAAAATATGAGTGCACCAAATATTGAAGTCCTTGATCCAACAAAAAAAATAAAACTGAATTTTGATACATACAAAAAAAGTTACGTGTTATACGGTTGCGCTATGTCTGAATTGTAATTGGTTTGACTTCGAAACTTGATTAAAAAAAATATATAAAATAAAATACTATCTAACCAAGTGGAATCACTAGATATAGGAGTTACAAATCTAAATTCAAAAGAATTATAATTTATCCCTCATGGAAAAAAATTTATGCATTATACAGTGAGCGTCACTTTTTAAAAATGTTGTTTTCTGAAAAATACTAGTTTTTGAGGGAGATGGAAAAAGAAGTGCAATTTGATTCCAAGAATTTTGAAAAAAATATATTTAGAATCTATAGATAAAATTTCACGAAACCCTAGTTTACATCATCTTCAAATTCCTCATTGTTTAGCTGCTATAGGTGCCCAAAAGTGAAGATTTAGTTAAAAAAAATTATTTCAGTGTCCAATTTGGCCAAAAATTGTAAACCACTATTGTGGGATCACCCAGAAATGAGATCTCATGGTGATGGAATGCCATGAGAATCAAAATTTATTTTGATTGTCATGGAATTCCATCACCATGAGACCTCATTTCTTTGAGGCATTTTTTCAAATAGTTCATTGCCTTGTCTATGCTATTGCTTACTATTATGCTTTGATAGAATTTTTCCAAGCATCCGTAGCTTGTTTGAAAGCGCTTTTTTTAGGATTTTAGCCATAGCAACAAGCCAGTGAACTATTTGATAAAAAGATTTGGTAGACATGTATGAAAAATGTGGTAGCATGGACAAGGTAGTGGACTGTTTGAAAAAAAGCCTCAAAGAAATGTGGTCTCATAGAATTCCATGACAAGAAAATGCAATTGACAATTGCTCCTAGTTATTAGTTATGCAATGTGAAGTAATTTCCTAATTGCTTAGGTTGATTTTGTAAAAACTATATTGTAATTGAAATTTTTCATCTATCAACATCTAGTTATTAGTTATGCAATGTGAAGTAATGCTTTGATTTTGAAAGATGTGCAATGCAATGTAATCAGTGATATGAATATAAACTACATAATATAACCATTCTTTTTTATACTATTGTACATTGATATTTAACCATTGCTCAAGATTAAATTTTCAAAGAGTTGAATCATGCACATGAGGAAAAAAATAAATTTTGATTGTCAACTTCTATATATCAAAATATCCAATAATCAAGTGTATGTACATATACAAAAATGGCATCAACACCCACTCAAACAAAGTTTTACAAAATGTGGCATATGCCATCTCAATATCTATTCAAAATTTACATGCCAAAATGTCTATCTCATCCTAAACTACTGGTGGATCATCAAAATGGAGCCTCTTTGAAGCACTCTTTGGCTTTGAAGGTAGCTGCACAAGAAAAATTCAAACCACAATTGAGATTAGTTATACTATATAATTTAAAATCAAATAATTAACACCAAAATCAATATACATTGAATTTTAATTGAACTCTAAAATTGAAATCTTGATTACCTAAAATATACATCTCTTCAAAGGGTTAGGAGTCCTAGAATATGCCCCTCTCAAAGAACCAACCAAACCAACTTTTGAAATGTCAATCTAAATATGTGAAAAAAAACATAAAATTGATCCAAGTTAGCATTCAATTGTTGGTAATAGGAACATATTTACCAAACACAAAATAAAATAAACACATACCTCTTTAGGCCAATCTTTTTCTTTATCTCCTTTAGGTGTTTTGACACCTCCTCCTTAAGGTTTTTCAACACCTACTCCTTGAGGTGTTCCAATACCTACTCCTTTAGGCGTTGTGACACTTTTCAACAATGATGTATAGCTCATAACTGCCTGTACATAAAAATGACAAGTACATATGAAACTACCAATCTATGTCGATGTATGTATAATCAATATAAGATCTTAAAAATCTTAATTCAATCCAATTTAAGTTCAATTACCTTCCCCTTATCTAACTTTGCACCTCCATAGTCTAGACAAGGCTACACCTCACTCGCACTAGGTATTTCCTACAAGAGGAAAATACTTGATAAACATATAAGTTATTATTTAATTTCATTAATGACAATTCAAATGACAAGCAAGTCTATAATAAAAAATGTAAACGAGTGAGTGCAAAAATATATATTGTGTGCACGCCGAGGCCAAATGATATGGACCTAAGGGTGCTATCATTCACTTGTGTGAGCTTCTCCTTAGATATCAACTATTAAATAGACCATGTAAATAAATATTAGTACTTGATACTATCTCTTATTAATATTCATTTAAAAACAAATGCAAGTTATGAATTTACAACTTAAATCTTACCTATGTCACTATTCCAACATCCCCCTCTCTAACAGGAGAGGACTCTATAGGGTGCGCTCCACTCCCCTACATTTGATCTATAATGTCCACATCATGGAGGTCATAATCAGAAGTGTCCAAGGGATGCTCAGTGGGTTGTACAAGAGGACCCAAGCATATCTGGTGGCACGTAGTGCAAGTATGTGGCACAAAAATATGTGGACCTGAGGAGGATGATGCAGCAACACTCGAGCCATTGCCAACATCACCAGAATGTGGTTGAGCTACTGTAGAAGCATGCGAAACCAAAAGACCACTCAAAGAGTGAATATCCTGAATAGTCTATGTGGTTGCATCCTGGATAATATCTAGATGATATACTGGAGGTGGCAAAGGAAGGGGAGGAGGGGGAACAAATGGGTGCGAGACTACTCTAACTGCCCCTGGTCTATCTTGGGGCGTACCTCCACCGACGCCCTGGAAGGGTTTAATGTCAAAGTAATTGACATGATGCCCTAACACAAACTCAACATATAATTCTTAAATAAAGTAAAATGGTATATAAAAATTGTTATTCGGTGGTTTATCAAAAACCATACACCAACAATCCCAAAAGTTATCTACAATGTCCTTATTCGTGCACCATTTTATAGAATTTTTTTGTTTATTAACATTAACTGGAAAACCGATGCGGGGGTTAATGAATAAAGAGGCTATTTGAGATTTTGTTTTTTGGAGATCTTTCACATCATCGTAAGACAATCCACATGAGTAATATTCCCTCATGTCTTCTCGCCATGAATGAAAGGCATTATGTTGGGTGGAGAGGGTTTCTTTATTTTTAATTATTTCCTTCAATGTGTTTTTCATCTTGGATAATCGAGGGATTGTCTTATAAACATCACAAATGCCCCTCAATTGCTCCAATTTTTCAACAATTAAGTCTTCAATTGATGGTTGTGGAGGTGGTGGAGCATTTGGAATTTGTGCATTTTCATTCTCAACCATGATACTTGATTAAAGTTAAAAACAAATTAATCTAATTGAAATTACACAATATAAATGAAATTATTGTAAAAAAACCCTAGTTTTTAATAAAAATCCAAAAAAACCCTATTTTTTAACAAATATCCATAACAAACTCTAGTTTTTAATAAAAATACATAAACAACACTAGTTTTTAATAAAAATCCATTGTAAACTCTAGTTTTTAATAAAAATCAATAAAAACCCATTTTTTTTTAATAAAAATCCAAAAAAAACTACTTAAAATTATACAAATCTAATAGAAAAATTGATTAAAACAAAAAAATACCAAAAACTTACCTTCAAAATCAGATATGTCCTCAAATCGGATATCTAATATCCAGTCGTCGCTCTCATTATGCGCCCTCATCTCTTTAAAATGACTAAAATGATTTTTAAAATGGCGTTATGTATTTATAGTTGATTCAAATTGACTACTTAAAATTATACAAATCTAATAGAGAAATTGATTAAAACAAAAAAAAATACCAAAAACTTACCTTCAAAATCAGATATGTCCTCAAATTGGATATCTGATATCCAGACGTTGCTCTCATTATGCGCCCTCAACTCTTTAAAATGACTAAAATGATTTTTAAAATGGCGTTATGTATTTATAGTTGATTCAAATTGGATATCTGATTTGGATCGGATATCCGATATGTACTTCTTTCCTTGGGCATTGCTTTGGAGCAATGTACTGACATCCAAGCCAAAAAAAAGTCAACTCGGGATTTTTTGCATTTTTGGGTCAATGCAAAACACAACTTTTTTCACATTGCCACTTTTTTGGCCCATCATGATCCTACACATACCCCTATACATTAAAACCTCAACCCTCAATTCTCAACCCTCAACCTTTAATCCCTTAACCCTCAACCCTCAACCTCTATACCCTCTACCCTATACATTGGACCCTCAACCCAATCCTTCAACCATATTCCCTCAAACCTATACCTGAAACCCTCTAACCTCAACCCTAAACCCTCAACCCTAAAACCTTTAACCCTAAACCCTTAAACCTTCTACCTTCTACCCTCAACCCTAATCCCTCAACCCTATACCCTCAACCTAATACCCTAAATCATCAACCCTATAGGTCCTCAACTCCAATCCCTCAACCATATACCCTCAACCCCTATCCCTTTCTCTCCATCTATACATCTCACCTCTCTCTCCCTCCCTCTCTTACCCTCTCTAATTTTCTCTATCTACCCTCTCACTCTTTCTACGTACCTCTTGCTCAATCAATCCCTACCACTCCCTCTCGCTCTCTCTCTATCTCTCTCTATCTCCCTCCCACTACCTCTCCATCACTCCCTCTCTCTCTCCCACTCCCTCTTAGGGTTTAAGGATTAGGGTAGATATTTTTCTTGGGTTTAAGGGTTGAGGGATTAGGGTTGAGGGTAGAGGGTATTGTGTTGAGGGTAGAGACCCGATACCCTCAACCCTCAACCCTAATCCCTCAACCCTATACCCTCAAACCCTATCCCTTCCTCTCTATCTATACATCTCACCTCTCTCTCCCTCCCTCTCTCCTACCCTCTCTAATTGTCTCTATCCATACCTCTTGCTCAAACAATCCCTACCACTCTCTCTCGCTCCCTCTATCTATCTCTCTTTATCTCTCTCCCACTGCCTCTCCATCACTTGTCCTGTTTGAAAAAAGGGTCCAAGAAATGGGGTCTCCTGGTGATTTACATCATCGAGAGACCCCTTTCTTGGACCCATTTTTCAAACAGGCCACTACATTGCCAATTTCACCGAATCAGCAAGCCAGTGGGCCCACTAGCTTGCCAATTCAGTGAAATTGGCAACCTAACTTGCCTTGTTTGAAAAAATGGGTCCAAGAAATGGGGTCTCCTAGTTATGTAAATCACTGATAGACCCCATTTCTTGGACCCATTTTTTTCAAACAGGCCACTACATTTCCCATTTCATTGAATTGGCCCACTAGCTTAGGAATTCAGTGAAATTGATAACCTAACTTGCTTGTTTGAAAAAATGGGTCCAAGAAATTTACATCACCGAGAGACCCCATTTCTTGGACCCATTTTTTCAAATAGGCCACTACATTCCCAATTTCACTGAATTGGAAAGCTGGGGTGGGGAGAGAGATGAGAGGGTGAGGTGAGTGAGTGAGAGAGAGAGAGAGAGACTTGAGGGAGAGGGAGGGTGGGAGGGAGGACTTGAGAGAGAGAGAGAGGAGGTGGGAGAGAGATGGGGTAGAGGTTTTAAGTTAGGGTTAAATTGAGAGGTAGAGGGTTAAGGAATGAGGGTAGAGGAGAGAATATAAGTGAGGTGAGGAGAGACACTTGAGAGGAGGAGGGGTAGGAGGAGAATTGAGAGAGATGGGGGTGTAGAGGTAGGGTTTTGGGTTTAGGGTTTAGGGTTTAAGGGTTAAGGGTTTGGGGTTAAGGGTTAGGGGAGAAATAGAGGAATGAATGAAGGAGAGAGAGAGAGACCTAAGAGAGGGAGATGGGGAGGTAGAGACTTGAGAGAGAGAGAGAGAGGGAGAGGTGGGAGAGAGAGATAGAGGTAAGAGGGCCCACTAGCTTGCCAGTTTAGTAGAGTTGGCAGCCTGTGACCTGTTGAAAATGGTCGAGACCCCATTTCTTGGACCTATTTTTTCAAACAGGCCACTGCATTGCCAATTTCACCAAATTGGCAAGCCAGTGGGCCCACTAGCTTGGCAATTTGGTGAAATTGGAAACCTAACTTGCCTATTTGAAAAAATGGGTCCAAGAAACGAGGTCTCCCGATGATGTAAATCACTAGGAGACCCCATTTCTTGGACCCATTTTTCAAATAGGCCACTACATCCCAATTTCACTAAATTAACAAGCTAGGATAGAGGGTTAAGATTAGAGGGTAGACGGTTAAGGGTAGAGGGGAGAGAGATAGGAGTGAGTTATTGAGTGAGAGAGAGGGAGACAGGGTAGGAGGGAGAGACTTGATAGAGAAAGAGGGTAGAGGGTTAAGAGTAGAGGGTTTAAGGGTTTTGAGTTTAAGTGTTTAGGGTTTAAGGGTTAATGATTTAGGGTTAAGGGTAGAGGGGAGAGAGATAGAGGGAGTGAGTGAGAGAGAGAGAGACCTAAGAGAGGGAGAGGGAGTGGGAGGTAGAGACTTGAGAGAGGGAGTGAGTGGGAGAGAGATAGAGGGTATAGGGTTAGGAGTAGAGGGTACAGGGCCCACTAGCTTGCCAATTTGGTAAAATTGACAACCTAACTTGGCCTATTTGAAAAAATGGGTCTGAGAAATAGGGTCTCTCGATGATGTAAATCACTGGGAGACCCCATTTCTTGGACCCATTTTTTCAAACAGGCCACTATATTTCCAATTTCACTAAATTGGCAAGTC
>VDFB02188635.1:199757-225783 GCA_007258455.2 Sequoia sempervirens
ATTTTCATGGCCTTTTAGGTCTTGTTTCATGTTGTTGGAATTATGTTCCTTTGATTTTATGTTGTAACATGGCTTGAACATGCTTATTTAGGTACTAAAATTCAAAGAACGACGTCTTGTGAAGGTGTTGTGAAGTGTTGTAAGACATTTCTACATTCTTCTAGACTCTATTTAAGAGATTTTACCTAAAAATCAGCTTTTTACTCATCAACAAGTCCTATATTGAAGTGTTGTAAAGTCTTGTAACAAGCCTTCATGCTTTTCTAGGCACATTTTCACTATTTACACCTTTCTCATGCTTTATTTTGTCTTTTTAATTAAGTGTATTTTTGAATGTTACCCCAACAAATAACATTAAATACAACATTATTCCTGACACTTGTTTTTAGGTCCTAGGTGGGACCCATTCGCCATGGGTGGCGAATGAGTCCCCCTTGGCCCTAAATTCAAAATATTTTAAATTTCCCTTCAAGATTTTATTCAAAATCACTTGATGTCAGCCTATGATGAGGTATGAACGGATAGTAAGACACAAAAATTGTATAAATAGACATTTTATATCTCCTACAATCAAGTCATTCAAGCAAATTCAGTCACACATCACATTCAAGCATTTTACATCATCAATTAAAGCACTTTGAAGTTGCCATTGACATTACTTCAGACTTGCATTATCAAGAGTTGGGTGATTTGATATCATTTTCATCTTATTACTTTATCTTTCTCTTGCATTTCATTATCTTTTCAAGGGTTTAATTACCAAAAGTGGGATTTGACCAAGGCAAACCCCTATTCACTAACCCTAATCATTTCTCCCCTTTTGCTTGTGTATTTGTAGCCTTTTGTTTGCAGATTTGACAAATTATTAGGTGTTGAAGATTTTTTTTTATGTCAACTAGGTGCTTCAAGTCAACATAAGTCAAATTCAAGCTTGGAGAGAGTTATTTGTCTATTTTCTGCAAATTTGACTTTGGCAACCCGACAAGCAGACATTTCCAGATCTGGCATTGAAAAGTTGTCTCCTGGTTTTTCAAAAAAAATGGAGAGGACTGATTCACCATCTATGGTGAATGAGTCCCACCTTACAACTGGAAACTTGAGTTTTGTCAGATTTCATATCCGGATAGACATAAATCAACTCCCGACAGTTTTTCATCAGTAGGTGGACTGATTTGCCACCTAGGGAAAATGAGTCCCACTGTGAAAAATCAATAAAATTCACCAACATTCCAAACATCTCAGAAAGCTCACACATCATCCAGGTGCACTCAGATTTACCCCTATACTCTCTATTCTGCATAATTTCTTCATTTTCATAGTTGCTTGCATATCATAATGTGTTTTCAAACATAGCTTAAATTGCACTTTTGCATTCATTCTAGTTCATTTTAATCAGTCAATTGCATTTAATTAAGTTCATTTACATCATATCACATTGCACACATCCTAATTTGAATGAATCATTAGCATTTTTGGACCTAAATCTCTCTCCTTTTAGGTGAAAAACCCTAGAAGTGCAAGAGCAAGCATTTGGGTTCCCCAAAATCTATGTTTCATTTTGGTGAACCCAACTTTTGAACACATTAAACTTCTGATTGCATTCATATCTTGCATCCTAGTTTTCATTTGCATTAGCATTCAATTAGGGCATTGATTTGTTATTGTATTCTAGGACCTTTCATTTTGTATTAGTGAAACATTCATTTAGTTTTCATTTTTGCATTCAATTTCACTGAAAAAAGTAAAAATTTGCATTTTGCATCTGTAATTACATTCTATAGAACATTTAAATCATCCTTAAAATTCTAAAAAACACAAAAAATTGCATCTTGGGACTCATTCGCCACCCAGGGCGAATCAATCCCTCTGCACTTTTTAGACAGTATTTCTACATTTCTTTTGACATTTTTTTGCATTCCTGTTCCTTGTTCCTAAATTCTTTTTTCAGTTACAAATTCTCTTTTTTTCCTCATTTATTGCATCTTAGTTTATTGGCATCATGGCATTTTCTTTCAATAAGTTTTGGAATTCCTTAAAATCATTGGTAGACATGTCCAATTGTACCTTTTGTTGTGACCATAATGACCTTGAACAACCGCATGCTCCTTTAACTCCTCATGATATAGACATCATTAGAGAAGATTATGTTAGCATGAACAAGTTCTACAATGATTGCCTTAACAACCTCAAAGAAAATGCAGCCTTTTACCCCTCTATGAGATCACAAGAACTTCCTACTATTACACCTCCTAATCACTTTGCATATTTACATCCTGAAGTCAACATAGGACCTAAGGTTCCTCCCTCAAGTTGACCTAGTTCCTCTCAACCACCAAAATCCCAACCGTTCTATGAGCACAGAGTCACGAACATTCCTATCAACCTTGAAGAAACATATGGTAAAGGATTCACTATCTTAAGTAAACAAGGTTGTGACACAAAATATGAACCTGAATCCATCAAATTCTTCAACAAGAATCAACTGAAGCAGATACAACATGATTAGGATATCAAGATACTTCTCATCTTGATAGACATCCTCTTCAACCTAGGAGAATTCAGGATGCTAGTACAGTGGTCTTGAATCCTCCTCCTAACTTGAACATTGTCCTTCCACATGAACAACCATTCTCTCCTTCTAATGACAAGGATGTTAGGATCCCTATGGGTCCCCTTCCTCCTATTCATGAAAAAGGAGAACCTAGTAAACATAAACGGCCATACAAATTGAAGAAGCTAAAATTTCCTATGCATCCTCCACCTGAATATGAAAGGAGACTTCAATTGCTTTTAAACAAAGGTCTTATACTTTTACCACCTTCCAATAGGTTAGTCATCTGTCTCGATGATTCCCATATACCATATTGCAAATATCATTGTATTCTTGGACATCGAATAGAAGAATGTCAGACATTGAAGGACATACTGGATAAGTATCACTACACTGATACTGATTGTTTCCCTGTCATACCTTAAACCAATCTAAACCCCTTTGTCATGACATAGTTTTAGAATTTCCTATTCTCACTATTTCATGATCCTTTCCCCTCACCCATCTCGGCTCATTCTTGCCTTTCCACTTTTTGGGGGGTAAGACATTGTTAGCCTTGTCCTTGTAATGCATTTTTTTTGTCTCTTAGCCATGTTATTCCTTTTATGCTTGTTTATCCAAGATTGAGAAACCAATAACTTAGTTAATGGTTGACTTACATTTGCATTAATTTTCCTTTTTATTTTTCTTTTCATATGCGTGTCATGTTCCCCATATCGTGTGTTTGATGTTTCCTCTCTTTGTACACTTCTTCTATTCATACCTTTATTCTTCTATTTGCCGAGCTTTTTTTTTTTTCCCTTTTGGGGATGACACAAAGCATAGAGATGCCCTATGTCTCTTCCATATTGACCCAAATGGTCCTTGTCTTTTTCTTTTTCTTTTTTGTGTTTTCCTTTTTGGGATGATGCAAGGCATTGAGATCGAAATGTCTCCTTCATGTTGACCCAAAAGCTTTTCATTTTCTTTTTCCTTCTCATTTCACTTTCTCTTTTGCGCTGTTTCCTTTTTTGGGGATGACAAAACATGAGACCAATGTCTCTTCCATGTTGACTCAAAATGGACTTTATTTTCCTTTGTTTTCTTTCTCTTTGTGTCATTCTTCTAGTTCTATGTGTATTTGGGGAATGATGACAGTTTTGAACTCTTTCATAACAACATTGCAACAATGAGCATACTAACCCCAAATCCATAGATACCTTATGTGTTTGGTGTATTTTCTTTTCTAGGGGGCAACTCCCTTTCTTTGTTTTTCATTTTTTTTGGCATGACGCAACCTAACTTTGAAACATATGACTTGGCATAGAGCTTTCCAAGTTGGTTCTCATGTCTTGTTTTCTTTTTGCATTTTCTTTTCTTCTCTACTTTCAAGTAATTGCTTATAGAATGATGTGTAGCAATTCCTTTAAAGTGGGGGGAATAAATTACCATTATTTCTGTAGACATCCAAATTTGGACACTTAATTTATCCAAATTTATCACTTTTCGTCTAAACATCCTCTTATCTGAGTTAATTAAATAATATTACTATTATTTAATTAATATCATTAATTCTGCTAAATCCCTAAGGTATTTAATTAATAATTAAATACCTTACCCTCCCTTAATCCTCTTTTCATCAAAAAAATTAAATAAATATTACATTTATTTAATTCCTCTGTCATTTTCATCTAATCCTAATCCATTTCCTAATCTCTTCATTAAGGATGTGCACATGCCTAATCCTTGATTAGGATGTCACATCCCTCCAACTTTGCAAGTTGGCTTTTAATCCTAATTAGCCCTAATTATCCTCCTAATTACTAATTAATTAAGCCTAATCATTCTCCAAGGAATTTTTAATTCCTTTTTTATTCTTCTAGATTCCCCTCTTTTATATGCCAGATTTTGAATTCACGACCATCCTTGAGCTTCTAGAACCTTGGACTTGTCACAATCTCCACATGTGACTTTGGACTTGTCACAATCTCCACATGTGACCAAGTCCCACCTGGAGCCCACCTTTTATCCTCTAGATTATCCTATGAATGTGAATTTTTAATTCACATTTATATCCCCAACCACCTTTCCTTTTCCCATGTAGATTTTTGAGGAATTCCAAAATTCCTCAAATGTCCCTTTCACTCCCACTTGGGGACAAGGAATCCCTTTTTAAGGAAATCTCCTCACTCCCCAAGGTGCATGTCCTTTTTCCACCTCATGTACCTTCTTGACAACTCATCTCCACCTCACATTCCTTGTCCACTTCACCCTCCACATGTCAAGATGTGAGGGCTTGGTTCTCAACCCACCATAGCCCTTCGTCTTGGCCTAGTTGGAGCCATCTTGACCCTTGAATTCTCTAGAGAATTCAAATTCCTCTATAAATACCCCCTTCTCAAGGGCATTTCCAACACTTTCATTTGGAGCAACCTTATGCTGCCAATTTTCCTTCTCAAACACTTTGCACTCTCATAACTACATGCTGTCCATTTGAATCCTCAAGCCTTTTCAATCATTCAACCATCTTTGTTCATCATTTTGCATATTGAAGCTTGCATTTTAATCATTCAATCCATCATCTAAGGAGCACACAACCAATCCAAGCAAGGGCCAATTAAAGAGGTATCAACAACAAGGGAGGTAAAAATATTTGTGTTTTATTTTATTTGCATTCCTTTTCGTTGAACCACTCTTTTGGCTAATCTTGAGGTGTCCTTGGTATTTTGTCATTCATGTTTCTTAGTTTGTTTTGCACATTTAGAGCAGTAGGAATTCCAAGGTGATTTTGGGATATAAGGGCCCAAAATAGACTTAGGACTTGGAGGATATGGGATGGGGGATGAGGGGACATAAGGACCCAATATGGATGGAGCGGATGAAGGAGGAAGATGGACAGTTGTTTTGAGGTGATATGATAGAGGAGGAGGGATGGCGACATATGATCTGGTAGGGATATGAGAAGAGCCAATATTTCTTTTGGAAAAGGCTCGTTGAGGACGTCTAGAGGTTGTACCAACATTCTTGGATTGTGAGTCACGAATAGTACATCCAAGACCGTGCGGATACAAATGTTCTTTAGCTTGGATGGGCTCTATAATACCTTGCTCATGAAGGCCTAAACCTTTCCTTGATAGTTCATTTTCTTGAGTATTCGATCTAGGATAGGATTTTTGTTATTCTGGAAGAATGATGCAAGTTCATTAGTAGGTGGAAGAGGAGGGTTGGTGTATATGCTTTGTTTTTCTTCTGCGAGGAGACCACCGTGGAGGAATGTGAGAGGACCAAGGGGATATGCAAGTGGTGTGGGGAGAGCATTTTTAGGTGATGATGAGGGATCATGAGAAGGAGATGATGGGATAGCAACATTAGGAGAGGGAGTAGGGGCCATGATAGGATCTGGATTTGTGGTAGTAGGCTCATGCGATGGAGATGGAGATGGAGCAGTGGAAGCTTGAATGACAAGGGGATCATGGGATGGAATGGATGGGGGATTGTGATCTTGAGGTGGACTAGATGGGATGGCAAGATCTTGATCTGGAGAAGGGGATGCTGGCATGCTTTGGATTAGACTCTTGGCATGACTCATCGTGTGTGGAAGGCATGGTAATGGCGTCTTGTTGGGACTCTTCAAGTGGGGAAGATGGAGGGACGGAAGATCCATGAGGTTCATTGGAATGGGTTTTGGTGCTACTAGGGGTGGGAGGAGTGGATTGGATTTGGGTGGATCTAGGAGTAGAGGGAGTGGATTGGATTTGGGTGGATCTAGGAGTAGAGGGAGTGGATTGGACTTTGGTGTCTTCGATGGGTTTAGTGGCTCTCATAGTAGGAGATGTGGGTTCAATGGATTTAATGGGTTCAATGGTTTCAACGGTTTGAGCAGTACTTGGGGTGGTAACATCAATAATAGGTGTGGTAGGGAGAAGGGTCTCATCACTAGTGACCGTGGATGATGGATCGAGATGGCATGGTTCCATGACTTCAAGATGTGGATTTGGGGATGGCTTCTTTGTAATGAGTCATTGGAGAATTTCTGAAATGAAAGACTTGCATATGGTTGGCTTGGCTGGGGTGGTAGAAATGGATGAGGGATTATGGATTTGTGGACTAGGGTTAGATGGAGGAATGGGATCGAATGTAGGACTATGAGTAGATGGGGGATTAGGATTGTATGGAGGACTAGGAGTAGATGGAGGACTAGGATTGGATGGAGGGTTAAGGTAAGGATATTGGAGTGGTGAATTAAGATAGGGGGACATGGATTGTGGATTAGGAAAAGAGGATATAGGTGGTGTAGTGGGACAAGAGGATGTGGGGGATGGATTATAATAAGGGTATTGGGATGGTGGATTAGGATGAGGAGACATGGATGTAGGATTAAGGTAAAAGGGTGTGGATGTAGGATTAGTATGGGAAGATTGGGAAAGAGGATTAGGATAGGGGGTCATGTATGGGGAATTGTAATAGGAATATTGGGATGGAAAATTAGGATAAGAGGATGTAGATGTTGTATAAGAGGATGATGTAGATGAAGGACATGACAAATATGGGGATGAAGAAGATACTAGATATCCATTGTCAAAGGTGGCATAAGGAGCATGATTAGGCGCGGATGAAGGTATAACAGGATAACTGGAAGGGGTGATTGGATTGTGGAAAGTGGGTGGAGAGATCTTACTAGTGACAATAGCATCAAGGGGATCTACGTCATATTCTTCTTGATCGACAAGACTTTCATTATCGTCGTCCACGTAATTAAGGTTTCCCTTGACTACTATTGATGGAGGATGAGGATTCATGATGGTGAAAGGATAAAGAGGATGGATAAAAGATTTTGGATGAGAACAGATTAAAGCTCAAATCAGGATTTTGGTCCAGCTCAGATCAGGATTGGACAAAAGCTCAGATTAGGATGATTGGATGGGATTGCTTTTGATTTTGATGGGATTCGGTAAATGGATGATTGGATCAGGTAGATGATTTGATGAATTTGATTAAAGTACTAGATCATTTTGATTGGATAGGATCAAATGATTAGATGATGTTGATTGGATAATTGTGATTAGATGAACTTGATCGGATTGGTGTGCTTGGATTGATTAGATGATCATAGGAATGGATTGGTTTGATTATATAGGAAGAAATAAAAGGTACCACTAGATAGAGCTCAAAAAATTAAGCAATTTTGGTTTTTGAACGAAGTTGATTCGACGTACGGTTTGTAAATGATGGCCCTGGGAAGTTAGGGGCGTGTCCACGCTGCAATGCGGGGCGTGGCCGCCCTGAGATGGTCAAATTCTTGATAGGAGAAAATGGAAGGTACCACTGGATAGATCTTGAAAAACTAAGCAACTTTGGTTTTTGAACGAAGTTGATTTGACATACGGTTTATAAATGACAGCCCCGGGAAGTTAGGGGCGTGTCCATGCTGCAATGCGGGGCGTGGCCGCCCTAGGATGGTCAAATTCTTGATAGGAGGAAATGGAAGATATGACTGGATAGAGCTCGAAAAATTAAGCAACTTTGGTTTTTGAACGAAGTTGATTCGACGTACGGTTTGCAAATGACAGCCCCGGGAAGTTAGGGGGGCGTAGTCAACATTCTACAGTAAAATCAGGGGCGTAGACAGCTTTCTACAGCAAATCAGGGGCATTTCCAGCAATATCAGGGGCGTTTCCAGCAAAATTAGGGCATTTACAGCAAAATCAGGGGCATTTTCAGCAAAATCAGGGCGTTACAGCAAAATCAGGGGCATTTTCAGCAAAATCAGGGCGTTTACAGCAAAATCAGGGGCATAGACAGCTTTCTGCAGTAAATCAGGGGCGCTACCGTGTTTCTGCAGTAAATCAGGGG
The DNA here is from genome assembly GCA_007258455.2 of Sequoia sempervirens. NCBI lineage: Eukaryota > Viridiplantae > Streptophyta > Pinopsida > Cupressales > Cupressaceae > Sequoia > Sequoia sempervirens. The sequence goes on from VDFB02188635.1 coordinate 208,141, forward strand.
CGCCACCGCATTTGTGCAGTAAATCAGGGGCACCACCGCATTTCTGCGGTAAATCAGGGGCACCTCCGCATTTCTGTGGGGGCGCTACCGCATTTCTGCGTAGGGCGCTGCCGCGTTTCTGCGGGGACAAAGCTTGGTTTTTGATGGCAAAGGCTATGGCAAGGACACAAAATGATGAAACAAGTCAAAAGTATAAAAAAATTGACAGATTTTTCACGAGATAACACCTCAAGCAAGCACAATCCTATGATTAATATTATGGGTATGGCAAGGCAAAGTCTTAATCTAGGATGCACAAGGCTTCTAGGGAGTCCTCGATATACTCTCGGTACGTGAGGCACAACCGTGAACACCAGTCCGTCACAAGCGTGAGTCGGGAACCCCAGCGAGATACTGAAAGGCTCGGACCAACTCTTCACGCCTATCTAGGTATCACCCTAGCTTCGACGCTCCGCCAATTACGACGCAACTGGATTGGGGTACAACTTTCATTCTCCCCCCTTTATATACCCCGCCGGTACACGTGGTTGGAATCGTCCCTTGGGGTGATGAAATCCCCAAGCAAGTCCCACTAAAAGGAAGACACTAACTATTTCCAACTACTCCCCAGGCTCACACGAAGTGCAAGGGGAAAGTGAAACAATAGGCCACAAAAGTAAAATAAACCACAAGAAACAATGATGTTTAATCCCCTAATTGGGACTATGTTTCAAAGATAATTTCTTTTGAAAGTCCTGAATATGTAGATGACCTGCAAACAAATGTGTTAGTTGGTCCCTCTTTACGCCTTTGGTCAAATTCTTGCTACAATATGCTGCGTAAAAACGCTAGCAAAAATAGCACCTTTAACAATGTTAGAGAGTTATTACGCGGAATATAAAAAACTAGAGCAAAACGAAGCTAAAAACACCCCTTTACCCTCCAAACCGTGTCGCTATATACCGCCGCAGCTCGCATAGCGCCGCAGCTCGCGGAAGGGCTACCGGTCAAGCTCGCGGAAGGGCTGATGCCGCCAGCTTCGCGGAAGGGCTACGCCACCGACTGCAGAGCACGCTTACCAAGACTCTGTGGGGGCGCCACCGCACTTCTGTGTAGGGCGCTACCGCAGTTCTGTGGGGGCGCTACCGCAGTTCTGTGGGGGCGCTACCGCAGTTCTGTGAGGGCGCTACCGCACTTCTGTGAGGGCGCTACCGCAGTTCTATGAGGGCGCTACCGCACTTCTGTGGGGGGCGCTACCGCACTTCTGCGAGCTTTTCCTACAAAAATCTTAACTCAAAGAAACGTTAAATGCAAGACCCGTGTGTGGGTCCCACCGGGCGTGCCAGAAATGTATACCTTGGAATTCCTACTGCTCTAAATGTGCAAAACAAACTAAGAAACATGAATGACAAAATACCAAGGACACCTCAAGATTAGCCAAAAGAGTGGTTCAACGAAAAGAAATGCAAATAAAATGAAACACAAATATTTTTACCTTCCCTTGTTGTTGATACCTCTTTGATTGGCCCTTGCTTGGATTGGTTGTGTGCTCCTTAGATGATGGATTGAGTGATTAAAATCCAAGCTTCAATATGCAAAATGATGAACAAAGATGGTTGAATGATTGAAAAGGCTTGAGGATTCAAATGGACAGCATGTAGTTATGAGAGTGCAAAGTGTTTGAGAAGGCAAATTGGCAGCATAAGGTTGCTCCAAATGAAAGTGTTGGAAATGCCCTTGAGAAGGGGGTATTTATAGAGGAATTTGAATTCTCTAGAAAATTCAAGGGTCAAGATGGCTCCAACTAGGCCAAGATGAAGGGCTATGGTGGGTTGAGAACCCACAAGCCCTCACATCTTGACATGTGGAGGGTGAAGTGGACAAGGGAATGTGAGGTGGAGATGAGTTGTCAAGAAGGTATATGAGGTGGAAAAGGACATGCACCTTGGGGAGTGAGGAGATTTCCACAAAAAGGGATTTCTTGTCCCCAAGTGGGAGTGAAAGGGACATTTGAGAAATTTTGGAATTCCTCAAAAATCTACATGGAAAAAGGAAAGGTGGTTGGGGATATAAATGTGAATTAAAAATTCATAGGATAATCTAGAGGATAAAAGGTGGGCTCCAAAAAGGTGGGACTTGGGCACATGTGGAGATTGTGACAAGTCCAAGGTTCTAGAAGCCTTGGGAGAATGGAATGTGAATTAAAAATTCACATTTAAAGGAGAGGAATCTAGAGAAAATAAATGTGAATTAAAAATTCACATAGGAAAGGGGGTCAATATCAAAAAGGAAAAATGGAAGAATTGACCAAAAAGTGGTGCTAAATTTAGCTAATGATTTTGGTTAAGGTTGTGCAAATATTGGATTAGGCTAATTAACAGAAGATTAGAGGCAAGTGGCAAATGTAGGAGGATGTGACAAGGAGAGAGAAAGTGAGGAATTTTAAATTGATTTTTAAGTCAAAAAGAGGAAGAATGACTAAATTAAATAAATTAGTGTATTTATTTAATTTAGAGAGGAATAAGGTAAAAGACAAAGTGTTAATTATTAAATTAAATACTTTATCAGTATGAGACAAAGGGTGTAATATTAATTTAATAAATTAATATTAATATGATAGACGTAAATGCAACAAATTTAATCATATGGAAGTGATTAAATTTAGATGTCTACAATTTCATTGTGCATTCATGCTTCTTAGTGTAGGCTTGTCGTTTACATGATGCGTTTGTCACTTTGTGGATGACATTGGTGTGATGTCCTTCATAAGTGTGATCTATCTAAGCATACTACATTCCTCTTGGTGGCCTGATGTGACACATTGCATCCCCTAAGTTGTGAATATACTATTCTTTGATTGGTCCTCTCTTGGAGACATTAGACACAATGTTCCCTAAGTGACTAACCTTGCATAAACTGAACAAGATTCCTTCAAACATTTTAAAGTTAACATTTTTACATTTTTACATTCTGCATTTTTTCCACCTTGCATAACGCAACTTGGGATGTTGGATGACAGATTTTGGAGGGATGGTGGGTGGAACCAACAAATTTAGATGCCTTGTTTGATGGCCATTTTGAAGGAGGTGGACATTTAAGATATGTGGGAGTCCTCTTGTCTTGTGGCTCCACATATTGATTGACTTTTGTATTTGGAATATTGTCTTTACTTGATCCATTTTTCTTTGGGATCCATTTTAACGTCATATGTCCACTTGTCTTTTTGTTTGATTCAATGTCCTTTGACATTTGATTTTGATCTTTTGATTTGTATGAATTTTGTTTTTGTCGGTTCCAAAGGAAGGTTTAAGATGTTGAGAATGACAGTTTATGGTGTGGACGGAAGACGTGTTGGCAGCAGTCTTATGAAAAGGATCACTCATGGACTCAATTTTGACATTTATATATGATAAAGTTTCCCCCAATATAGAGGAGGTACCACTAACATCATTAGATTTGTTGTCTGAGGAATAGCCAAGACCTTGATGTCTGTAATTTTCCTAAAGTTGTATTGGTTCTTGAATGCCTTGCTCATGTATGCCTAGTCCTTTTCCTTGATAATGCATGCTTTGATAGGTTCTATTTGCAATGGGGTATTTTTTGTTTTGAAAGCAAGATGCTAACCCATCATTGTATATGTCAACACTGTTACTTGGAATATTTTTGTCTGCAAGGAAGCCTGCTCTGACAAAGATAGATGACCCTAGTTGATAAAGTGTCTTAGCTTCATTGTCATGTTGGACATATTTCTGACTGATATCTTTAGTCTGATCTTGTGACATGTCAAGTTTAGATGATTCTATTGGTGCTTCCAATTCGATGTCGAAGCCATCATTATGGTTAGTGTCATAGAGTCCAGTAAATTCAGCTATAGCTCGATCATTTGCAAATATGTCCATAATGGAAGATTCTTGTTCTTGAGGAATATCATCTATGTGTCCCATGGAGGAAAGTGTCTCATTTTTGGAAAGTTTCAATAGTCGAGACCTGTATAGGGTTGGAAAGTGTTTGATCATGAATGGCGTAAAATTCAAGGAGTGGATCATTTTGTACTTCTTGGTCAATGGTAGGGTATTGGTCAAAGATGGGGTTGTCGTGGATGATATAATTGGTATTGAAATCTTTGTCAAGGGTAGGAATATTTTGGATGTCATGATTTTTTTGAAGGACTTCTTGAATGGACTTTGAGATAGGGTCATGGGATGGACTACCTTGTTCTTGACATGAGGGTGACATTATAAGGTCATGCTTTGGGCTTTCGTTTTGACATGTATCCTCAAGTTTAGACAATGGGACGTGCCTTTGAGTAATGATATAATTTTCATGACTAGATGTGGCTTGTGAGGGGGTGACTTGAAAAAGATTAATGAATGAAGGACTAGGATAGGACATGGAGACTTGGATTGGACTACAATGTGAAGGACAAGGATATGACATGGGGACTTGGACTAGACTAGTATGTGAAGGACTAGGATAGGACATGGGGACTTGGACTGGACTAGTTGGTGACGGCATAGGATATGACATGGAGACTTGGACTGGACTAGTATGTGAAGGACAAGGATATGACATGGGGACTTGGACTGGACTGGTTGGTGACGACACAAGATATGACATGGATACTTGGACTAGACTGGTGTAAGGTTGACTAAAATAGGACGTGGAGACTCGGACCGGATCGATATGGTATGATGTGGGGACCTAACATGAGTTAGTAGATAGTTGATAAGGCATGTAGACTTGGACAGGATTGATAGGTGAAGGACTAACATATGACGTGGAGAGTTGTAATGGACTAGTGGACAGTTGATTTCCCTTGTCAAGTTTAGGATAAGGGTAATAACTAGACGTGTGTTGGAGAATAATGGTAGGATTTTCGTTAAGTGATTCTTGATAGTGAGGGTTGATGGATGGAGGACTTGGACTGATGGGTTGTTGGTATGAAGGGCATTGATTTTTGGTTTGGAGGAATTGTCTCTTAAATTATAAGGCTTCTTGGTATTGACCTCTACGGTGTAACTGGTATTCAACTTGACTAGCAAGCCTATCAATATTCTATTGAAGGAAAGACAAGGTGGTGGATGTCATCATTTTGTTTAAAAAGGATGTTTAAATGCAAAGTGATAATAAGGACCAAAATGAATGATGGACGACTAAAGTGCAAAATGCTAGGTCTAAGGGAACTCTAAGGTGTAATCAATTTTGGCAGAATTATGGAAAGGTATACTCAACCATTCAGAATTTGGTCAATGTCTCAATTTTTGATTGTCAAGGGACTTGTTTGAAGGACTAAATGACAAGATGCCAAGATGACAAAGTGAGGTTTCCACACTAGAATTTTGAGTTGGAAGTGGCTCACAAAAGGACCAAGACTAAAAGAGGTGATTTTGTTTAAGTCCAATGACAATTTAATTTTGAAGGAAAATATTTGACAAAGAATGGCAAGGATTCCTATCTAAAAATCCACAAAATGAGGACCTAAGATGATGGTAAATCCCAAGGATGAAATTTAAGGGAGTGCAATGATAGACCTTTGGAAAACTAAAATTGCAACCTAACATGCAAGGATGGAGGAATTTGAGCAATTCTTGTTCTGATTTTTGACAAAGACTACAAAAAAGGATGTCTGGAATATGTTTGCAATTGTTTAGCCTCGAGTTTTTTGACAGTGATAATGTTTTCTAAGGTCACATGCAAGTGTGTCGTTTCAAGTGTCAATTGTGTTACATTTTTTCAAATGCGTTGTTTAAAGTATCAATTGCATTTTAGGAATGCAAATGCGTTACAATAGTCTGACTATATGGGCTCAAGTTTTGACAGGGATTTTATTATGAAAAATAGATGCATCGCAAGAGGTGGAAAATGTGTTGCAAAAGGTCAAGTGTGTCGTAGGTTTACATACATGCAGATGCATGTTCTATTTGGTGGTGTTTGAGATAGAAAATGCAGTGCAACAAGTCAGATGTGATGTTTAAGATGGAAAATTTGGTGCAACAGGTCAGATGCTACGTTTAAGATGGCAAATGCGGTGCAACAGGTTAGATGTGACGTTTAAGATAGAAAATGTGGTGCAACAGGTCAAATGCAGTGTTTGAGATAGCAAATGTGGTGCAACAGGTTAGATGCAGCGTTTGAGATAGCAAATGCATTGCAGAATGCAAAAATTCTAATAATTTGTCTGATGTTTTGGCCAAAAATCCAAATTGTTTGAAGTTTGACTATTTGTTTCCAGATGTTTGAATGTTGTTTGTTTCGTTTCAGTATCCAGAAAACTCTTGGAAAGCATGATATTTTCAATGTAACCAAACACAAATAAGACAAGCACAATCCTATGGTTAGGCCAGGACAATATTCGCTAGATTCCACGTGGGTTTCCCCAGCCGCATATCAGTAGCGTGTGAATTCAAAAGCTTGGTTGCATGGGCTCCCCCTTACAGTGCACTCTAGATTCTCAGGCCAACCAAGCTTCCAACCCCCATGAAACTCCCATGGCAGATTGATCACCTCTACTATAGACTGCAAAGATGTGGATTCCTTCACACCGACTGGTGTTGCGCTAGCAAATAGAAGGTTTTTGGCTACTACACAAAGGTGTTTAACTCAGGACCCCCGTTCAAGTGGCCATACATGGGGCGCAAGATTAATCTTCATTTAGGAGGCACTCTAGCCTGAAGAGGTTAAGCTTAACAAGGTTTTGGGGAGTACTACTTGGTCTGTATGACACATCCGTACTTGTAATCTTTGGTTTTCCCTTAAGATTCACATTTATATACCAGTCGGGGGTAGCTTGGCTTTAGCTCCGTTGCTGGTTTGAGTCACCTTGAGGTGATGAAATCCCCTGGAAGGCCCAATTTCTATAGGAAATAACCATTTCTCTTACACCCAGGATCACGTGATTGTGCAAGGGGAGAGGATACTATGATTATTGCATCAGGGATACATAGAAACAAAGTGGGTCTGGCTTTCTGATCACCTAGTTTGCACAGGGTGAGAGCATATTTGCCTACCACTTTCAAACATAATAAGACAGAATTAAAAGCATTTTCATTTTATGTGCACCAAAAGAAATATTCTCTACTCTAAAAATAATAGACATGATGTTTTGAAATAAATCTTGGACACTCGAATCTGCAAAAACACTTGTTAGAATTTTCTTTGATTTTTAGTCTTTGACAAATGTATGTTTATACGAACCTGCACAAAATCCCAATTAGTAGAATTAGCTACAAAGCTAAAATTAAACTAAAAAATTAAAATTAAAATTAACATGTAATCTAAAATCTAAAGTAATGTTAATCTAAATTAAATCTAAATTAAAATTAACTCTAAACTAAATTAATCCTAAAGTAAATTAAATCTAAATTAAATTTAAACTAAAAATTAAATCAACCTTCTAAATTAAGAACTAAATCTGAATTAAATGGGGTTAAAAAAAAGAAAAGCAAGAAACTCTTATGGAAAAATTAAAAAAAAAAATTTAGAGTGAATCAGGTCTCAGTTAAATTAAATCTAAATTGAAAAAAATTAAATTAAAACTAAATCTAAAAAAAGCTAAAAGCTAAATCTAAATTAGAAATTAAAAGCTAAAACTAAATTAGAAATTTAAAAGCTTTAACACTAAATTAAAAACTAAAAAGCTAAAACTAAATTAAAAATTAAAAAGTTAAATCTAAATTAGAAATTAAAAATTAAATCTAAATTAGAAATGAAAAACTAAATCTAAATTAGAAACTAAAAACTAAATCCAAATTAGAAATTAAAAACTAAATCTAAATAAAAGTTAAAAACTAAATTTAAATTACAAATTAAAAACTAAATCTAAATTAGAAATTAAAAACTAAATCTAAATAAAAGTTAAAAACTAAATATAAATTAGAAATGAAAAGCTAAATCTAAATTAGAAATTAAAAACTAAATCTAAATAAAAGTTAAAAACTAAATCTAAAAGCTAATTTAAAAGTTAAATATATATGTTGTGACTGTGACTGTAGGATTCATGGAAATGTTGTGACTTTGTTGTGACGCTAGGATTTGTTGAAAGTGGAAATGTTGTGCATAACTCCTTATCAAAAATTCTGCCAACATGCATTTACCTGTACCTGCAAAAAAAAATCCACAAAAACCGTATGGCAATGTGTCCGCAAAAAAAAAAGTGTCAGGGTCACCAATGTATCAATGGGTTATTTTTCAGGTAGGTTAGCAGATTAGATTAATAAACAAAACCCAAAGAAACTATGGAATACAAAGAAAGCTTAAAACATAAATGATTATACCAGATATTCGTTGCTTCCATGATTCACCTCCATAGCACCTTCTTGCTTGCAGCGTATGATTGTTGCCCTCAGATTTGTGTGTATGAGGAAATGATTGTAACCAAGCCCTATGCAAATTTTGAAGGATTTGATGACTAAATGCCTATGACAAATGACTATGCTTATGACAAGATAATCAAATTAAATAAGCTAAATGCAAAGTAAATTCTAAGCATGAATGTGTATATTAATGAAGTGTTCCCCAGAATGTGAGAAAATTGGCATTTTATAGAAAATGCAATTTTGGATGGACAGACGAGATTGAAAGGTTGATGAAATCCTAAAATCAGAGGTCAAGATTGCATGTGACAACCCCTAATTAGGGTTAGGGAAAAAATCTGAAATGAGCGGCCAAGATACAATTTGAGAAAATCAAATCAACGAATGAAAATGAATGTGACAAGAGGATAAAGATTGGACAAAAAGAGAAAGATTCTGAAAATCAAGAAGATAAAGATTGCATAGAAAGAGAAAGATTCTGAAAATCAAGAAGATAAAGATTGGATAGAAAGACAAGATTTGAAAAATCAGTAATCAAATAAAAGTTATTTGAATTTTGGAGGAAAAAGATTATTTTGAATTAAAAATTAATTTAACTCAAAAAGGAGGAAAAATCATGTCACAGTAAATAATTGAATTCTTTAATTATTTACTAAAAAGTGGGAAAATTAGAAAGTGGGATAATTTAAATAACTGATTTTATTTAAATTAGAAAAAGCCAAGAAATGGAAAGTGGACAATTTTAAATAAATATCTTTATTTAAAATTGGAAAAAGCCATGGTGGACAATAATTAAATAAATTAAAGAATTTTTTTAATTATAAGAGGTCATGAGATATTAATGATGCATTTAAATAAATAAAACTTATTTACCTAAATAATCAAGAGGAAATAATGGACAAAGATAATTAAATAAATTAAGAAATTTATTTAATTATGGAGAGACATTAGATAATTAGTGATGCCTTTAAATAAATAAATAAAATTTATTTATTTAAATAATCAAGAGGAATAAAAGATGTGAATTAATCAAATGATTATGAATTATTTAATTAATAGTTGAATTTGGACTATAGACGAAATATGATAAGACATAAAAATATGGTTTGCGGGTCTAGGCCATTTTTATGTGTCTACAATTTTTTATGTCAACTACGTGCTTCAAGTCAACATAAGTCAAATTCAAGTTTGGAGAGAGTTATTTGTCTGTTTTCTACATATTTGACTTCGACAACCTGACAAGTAGACATTTCTAGATCTGGTGTTGCAGAGTTGTCTCCTAGTTTTTCAAAAATTTGGGAGAGGACTGATTCACCACCTATGGAAAATGAGTCCCACCTTAGGACTAGAAACTTGAGTTTTGTCAGATTTCAGATACCGATAGACGAAATCAGATCTCGACAGTTTTTCATCAGTAGATGAACTGATTCACCACCCAGGGTGAATGAGTCCCACTATGAAAAATCAATAAAATTCACCAATATTCCAGACATTCCAGAAAGCTCACACATCATCTAGGTGCACTCAGATTTACCCCTGTACTCTCTGTTCTGCATAATTTCTTCATTTTCATAGTTGTTTGCATATCACAATGTGTTTTCAAACATAGCTTAAATTGCACTTTTGCATTCATTCCAATTCATTTTAATCAGACAATTTCATTTAGTTAAGTTCATTTACATCATATCACATTGCACACATCCTAATTTGAATGAATCATTAGCATTTTTGGACCTAAATCTCTCTCCTTTTAGGTGAAAAACCCTAGAAGTGAAAGAGCAAGCATTTCCATTCCCAAAAATCTATGTTTCAAGAGGAAGGTTGGGAGATTAAGAGAGAGGGAGGGAGAGAGGGAGAGTGATATGGAATGAGGGAGGGAGAAGTAGAGATGGAGAGAGGTAGAGAGAAGCATATAGGGAAGGAGAGATAGAGAGGGGGTAGGAGGGAGGGAGAGAGATAAAGAGAAGTAGAGAGGGGACGAGAGAGGGATAGAGCAAGAGATAATTTTGATAAAGATAATGAGAGAGAGAAGAGGGAAGGAGGAAGGTGGAGAGATTGAGAGAGAGAGGAGGGAGGGTGAGAGATAGGAAGAGAGGGATAGGTTATATAGAGAGAAGTAGAGAGGGAAGGTGGTTGGGATGAAAGAAGAGAGAGAGAGGAGGGAGAGAGAGAGAGGTAGAGAGGGATAGGTTAGATAGAGTGAAGTAGAGAGGGAAGGTGGGTGGGAGGAAGGAAGAGAGAGAGAGAGGGGGAGATAGATAAAATTAGAGAGGGAAGGAGGGAAGGAGGAAAGGAGAGAGCTTGGTTAGATAGATAGAAGTATAGAGGGAAGGAGATAGTACATGAGAGAGAGTTCTAGAGAATAAGGGATACAAATGAGTGAGATAGAGAGAGAAAGATGATACAACTTACTGATTACTGAAATTTGACCTCCTGATTATTGACATTTGACATGCTGATTATTGAAATTTGACTAAGTCTAAAAATTTTGAGATCTTCCAAAAACTAGAATTTTCATTATAACTCTTAGATATCTGAAACCACTCTAAAACATCTTGAAACTATATACATTAAATATAACTTAAAGTATAAGAAAATAAATGTCCATATGTAAATGTCAACTTATACTTAAATGTTTATTTCATGTATATAGTTTCCCTGAAAGATAACAAGAAGAAAGAGACAAGAAAAAGAGAAGAAAAAAATTGCAATGTAGACCAAAACGCGAGCATGTTATAAGGCACTTGTGTTTTGGAAATTTTTTCTTGATTTCAAAAAATGCACATTTTTTGAACTCAAAATGTGCGCATTTTTTGAACTCAAAATGTGCGCATTTTTTGAAATTTAAACCATAACGTGTGCATGTTATAATGTGCTCGTGTTATGGCTTGGTAATGACTGATCCTAGGCTCAGACATTACCAATCCATAACGCGAGTGCGTTTTACTATAATGCACTCACGTTTTCGCTATTTCGGGATGAATAAGTAAATTGGCCACAAATTGGCTACCCATCTTCATGCATCTACCCTCTAACAAAAAGTTGAAGCTTTAGGGCAGCAAACTAGGGTTTTCGCAGGTCTTCAAGCTCACTTCTTATTCAAGATCTAACATTGAAAAGAGTTGATCATGGATTCCTATGGAGAATCATGGAGAAATCTAGGTTGAGGAGATGCAACTAGCCATCAAATCACACCTTATGACTTGATTTCAAAGTGATTCCATCTTCCATCTTCTCTCTATCTTCATATCAAGGTTTGCATAACATTTGCATGTCATTTATATTCACTTGAAATTTTGTAGGGTTTCTTGCATTGAAGTCTTGCATCATTCAAATCACATTTGCTAATCTTATTCTAGCACATTAGAATAGGGTTTTGTTTTACTTCAGATTTTCCTAGTCTTAGACACACTTAGGGCTAAGGTTTTATGCATATTTTGCTCATTCAAGGTTTGATTACAAAATTAGGGGTTTTACCAAGGAAAACCCCCCATTAGACAACAAATTCAAAGCTATTTTGCAGGTATTTTTAGAGATTCCAATATGGGTTCCTTTCAAAAAGTGTTGTGCAGGTGACAAAGTGCAGGTCTGAAACTTGAATTTGCAAAAAATAGAAAAGGGACTAATTCACCATGGATGGAAAATGAGTCCCACTGTAGGTGCCTATTAGAGTTGAATGCAGATTCCAGTACCCATTTGAGAGAAATCAAATTTTGGGTACCCTAACCTGGGATTGATTCACCCTAGGTGGTGAATGAGTCCTAGTCAGTCAAAAATTCAACATTTCTAGTTCCTTAGAGTATTTTCTAGTCTTCATCAAGCTTACAAGTGCACACTTTTTGTTTTACAACTTTTTGTTTGGTTCTATTTGCATTTGTGTTCATCCTTTTAGGTTTCTTGCAAACAACACTGTATTTTCAAACATTTCATATTTCTTAGTTTTGCATACATAATCAATAATATTTTTTATTTCTTTGCATTTATTCTACTTCATTTAGGCATATTACATTTTTATCACATCCCTCTTTGAGTGTAAACACTACATTTTGGCCCTAATCATATCTCCTTTTAGGTGGAAAACCCTAGAAGGAGCATATAGCATTAGGTACCCAAAATATTTGTTTTCAAACCTTAATCAATTGCACCATTGGTTGGGACTCAATAATATGGATTTTTGTGGCCCTATTTTTGTTAATATTTTTATTAAAAACAAGGGGATTCAAAGATGAAAATATAACATTTGCATGCTATCCACTGGGCACTCTTGAAAGATATTGCCAGTGGGGGTAGGATTTTTCTTTTTTCTATTGGCCAAAAGTGGTTTGTTGGAAATGGTAGACCCCCTCTCTCTCTTTCAAAAGGAAAAAGGTGTAGGGTGAAATTTGGGATGTTTTACAATTAAATAAATTATTTCCAAAGATCAATATCAAGTGAAAAACTAGAGTATTAAAAATATGACATCTTGAAGTTGTTATAACATTGGGGGTAGGATTTCTCTTTTTCTATTGGCCAAAAGTGGTTTGTTGGAAATGGTAGACTCCCTCTCTCTCTTTCAAAAGGAAAAAGGTGTAGGGTGAAATTTGGGATTATTTAGAAGTAAAATGTATTATTTCCAAAGGTCAATAAGAATCTATGTAAGATCATGGGGGTCCAAAAAGTGGCGATGTGAAGAAAAAGGCATTTTTAACTTGCTCAAAAACGTCAAAATCTACTTTGACTTTTTCTAGGGTCAAGTAGAAAGTACATGGTGCCATAGCAGATACCATACCTAAATAGATATCCATTCTTCGTTTCAAGACATATATCCATTAAATAAAATGGATATCTTTTTAGAAATGAATATATCCCTTCGCTATCTTCTAATGTGTTGACATATACTCTAGTAGTCCTTGTTACAAAGTCTACTCTCGAGACAAATGTCTTTAAGAAATATCATCATGAAGTAGGGGGTCTTAAGTCTATCCCTTCTACCTCTTGTTTTGAATCAAAAACATGTCTTGGTGACAATTGGGGATCCTTGAACTTTATTGAATCTTATATCGGGAAGTATAAAGTAAACCCTATCCACTTAGATCTTCCAAAAAATTTATTCCCCTCTACTAAGAAATATTATTGTCCTCCTCTTGAGAAGGATGATCATACTTTTTCTATGGATAATGGTGATTATATTTCCATTAAAAAGTATGATTATGTCACTATAAAGGAGTGTGATACCTATAGCATGAATTATGCTCTTTACATTAATCCTCCTTTCCAAGAATTACAATCATGTTACGGCCAAAGTTTCAATATATTTTATAAATTTGGTTATGGAGGTAAAGGTTGTTCGTGTAATGAACAAGTTATTAAAGTCTCCTTAGAGGTTTATCCATGTAAATTTAAGATTGGACTTGGATACCACCCCACAAAGTCTAAGGTGAAACCATGGTTGAATGTCAACATGATTTCCGTTGAATCTCCTTCTCTTAAATTAATCCATCCTAAACATATTGAAAGTAAAGTAGATTCCAAGTAATTTCCTCTAAATATTTTCTCCTTGTATGAAGTGCTAGAAGATTTCTTACGTGTCTACTCTAACTTACCTTCTTATCACCATAAATGATGATTCCCATATTTCTTTCAAATAAAAATGCATATTTTTAAGAATATGTTATGAGTGTTGATGAGAAGTCTCCTTTATCTACTATGGATGATAATGTTCCTATGCCACATCTTGAGGACTGTAGTACCAGGTCCTTAAAGGGGATACTTCCAATGTTCTCTTGGATCCTAGATCTTCTGAGAAAGTGATTAAGATTAGAAATTTTCTCTCTTCAAAAGAATCTAAACAATATAAATTGAGTTATTACATTATTATCTCAATATCTTTGCTTGGTCATATGAGGACACATCTGGTATTGATGAATCCAAGGTAGTTCATAATATTGTCCTATGTCCCGATGCCAAGCTTGTTAAACAAAATATTCATAAATTGAATCCTAAGGTTGCAAGTTATTAGTCAAGACTGAGATAGAAAAGCTTCTAAAATATAGGTTTATCCATCCTATTTTCTATTCACATTAGATATCGAATATAGTCATTGTTAGTAAACCTGATGGTTGTATTCACATTTGTATAGAATTTCGTGATCTCAATAAGGCTTCTCTTAACATTTTATGACTTTATGTTTGCTAATATCGAGTGGACTCGAATACAAGCCATTCCTTATTGTCTTTTATGGATGGCTTCTTAGGCTATAATTAGATGTGTATTAACCCAAAAGATCAGTATAAGATAGCCTTCACTACCCCTTTGGGGTACTTTCTATTACATGGTCATGTTTTTTATTAAAGAATACATGAGCAACTTACTAATGGGTGATGACTCTTATCTTTCATGATTTTAGTCATAAGATCCTAGAAGATTACATTGATGATATCTTGGCTAAGTCTATAACTCACCAAGATCACATTGAGAATCTTCATCTTATCTTCCAAAGACTTTGGCTCTATAAGATGAGACTAATAAGTGTTTCTTCAACATAGATGATGATAATCTCTTAGGATTTATTGTCTCCCATCATGGAATTGAAGTCGACACAAATAAAATTGATGCAATTGTTAACATGCCTCTAGCTAAAAACATCTCTCAACTACATAGTTTGCAAGGGAAGATTTAGGTAATTCATAGATTCATTTCTCAATTGGTTGATTGTACCCTTCTCTTCACATATTTTTTGAAGAAAGATGTCAGTTTTTTATGGGATGATCAGTGTGACAAAAAAATTGATTCTACCATTTAATATATTTGGCCAATCCTCCTATCTTGATGTCAGCTATGCAGGACAAGCCCTTTATACTTTATATTTTTGCATCACCTCATGTCTTAGCAACTTTATTGGCTCAAAATGATGATGGTGGT
Source organism: Sequoia sempervirens (assembly GCA_007258455.2). NCBI lineage: Eukaryota > Viridiplantae > Streptophyta > Pinopsida > Cupressales > Cupressaceae > Sequoia > Sequoia sempervirens. The sequence continues at coordinate 223,332 of VDFB02188635.1, forward strand.
AAAGAAAGAGCAGTCTACTATATTATTTCTTTTCTAGTTGATTATGAAACTTGATATTCTGTCATGGAGAAAGAATATCTTGCTCTCATTTTCGTAATGTAGAAATTATGACATTATCTTCTCCACAAAAAAACTAATGTAATTTTAAAATGTGATCTCATTAAACATTTATTTACTAGAACTGAACTTTTGGGAAGGTTAACAAAATGGATAATATTGCTCTTTGAGTTCAAAATCAAGTTCGTAACTCAAAAAGCAATCAAAGGGAAAGTTGTTGTTGATCAATTGGCAGAACCTCCCTCAACTCACTCCTTTCCTAATCTAGATTTATTTTTAGATGAAAATTTATTCACATTTGATTATGTATCTACATGGGAAATGTACTTCGATGGATCGATATGTCACCAACTTTGAGGCAGGTGTAGTTTTAATCTTTCCCAAAGGAAATTTGGTTCCTCTATCTTTTCGATTATAATTTCATTGCACTAATAACATCACTGAGTACAAAACCCTCATTGCTAGTTTGCATACTGTAATAATATTAAACATTAAAAATATTCACATTCATGGAGATTCTAAACTCATTGTAAATCAAATCACGGGAGTTTATGAAGCTAAGAAGAGTAATCTATCTCAGTATCAATATTTTTCTTTATCCTTGCTTGATCAATTCTCTTCCTTTACCATAGACAATGTTCCTAGGAGATAAAATTGTCACACGGATGCAATGGCAAGCACAGCCTCCCTTATACCCTCAGATGATGGTGTAGAAGAGTATCACTTTGTGCTTTAGATTCTCCCTCTCTTATTGTCTCATATCAACCTGAACCTAGTAGTCTTGTGTGTGCTCATGCAGACTTAGGGGAATGGTATTCTCACATCTATAATTATTTGAAGAATGGAAAATTTCTTGATGATGCAACTAAAAACATTTGCACTCAGATATGAAAGCTTCCAGCTCAATATATTATCCTATATGATTCTCTTTATTGAAAATCCTATAATGTCCTTCTTTTTCATCTCACTAAGGCTAAAATACCCATTTCCCTTAAATAAGAAGCTCATTCGAGCTCTAGGAGTGGACATTTTGATGGTAAATATTTAGTGTGTAAACTGATTCATATGGGATATATTTAGTAAATGATGGAGCAAGACTCATTTACCTTTGTCAAGAAATTCCCTTAATGCCAACAACATAGTAACCTCATAGGAGCTCCCATATAAGAGCTTCAGAATCAAACCTCTCCTTGGCCATTTGCAAAATAGGAGTTGGATATCATAGAAAAATATCACCCCCTTATTCTAAAGGACATACCTTCATCATTAAAGCTATTGATTACTTTAAAAAATGGGTCGAAGCTATTTCGCTTAGATCCACTAACACTGAAGCAATCTATAACGGATGCAATGCTATAGGAAGAAAATCACTCTCACAATATCAACTTAACAAAACCCACTCAAATATTTCATGTCCATTCAATTAGGACTCTTTTCCCTTCATAAAACCTTGAATAAAAACCATCAAACTGAGAATAAAGCACAAAATCCCTTGAAGAATTCTTAAAACACTTTAAACAACATCAATATCACTGGCCCTCACCTTTCAATCAACATGAACAACTCTAACTTATGAATTCTCAAAGGTGGACTGTCCTAATCCACAACTAGGCCTCTTTAGACCCCACCAATATACAACTTCACATTCCCAAGCCCAAATTCCTTCACCAATTCTTAAGCACCCACAAGTATCCAAATGTACAAATGGAATTTTTAAAGGCATTACATCATGACTTATCAAATTCCATCTACCTTCTAACTACCTCCCAACATTTAGACTTACTTGACCTTTCACCTTCCTAATGTTGCTTTATGCAATTTTGTAAGTTTTGTATGACAACTTTTTCACATTTTTACAAACTTTGACCAAAATAGACTCAAATGATCATCTAATGATCTCAACATGTGAGAAATGACCCAAATGACCTTACTACAATGTTGAATCATCAAAATTTGAATCAAACTCCAAAAATTGGTCTCTAGAAACATGATATTTCCAAGGTGCTCCTACACCATTCTCTTGGCCAAAAGAATTTCAAGTCCACTTGAATGTTGATGGATGAGGTATTAAGGGATGAGGGTTGAGAATTGATGGTTGAGGGTTTAATGTATAGGGTAGAGGGTTTAAGGGTTTATGTTTTAAGGGTTGAGGGTTGAGCGTTTAAGGTTGAGGGTAGAGGGTTAAGGGTATAGGGTTGAGGGATTAGGGTTGAGGGTTGAGAATTAAACCATAAATCCTACACCCTCAAACCTCATCCCTATACCCTATACCCTAAACCCTAAACATTATCCTTGAACCCTTAACCATATAATTAAATGCTAAACCCTACATTAAACCTTGTACCCTAAACCTTGAACCCTAAACCCTAAACCCTAAACCCAACACCCTCAACCC